>CAUYPK010159988.1:0-11432 GCA_963574355.1 Loris lydekkerianus | reverse complement strand
GCCCCCCCCCCCCCCCCCCGCCCTTCCCTCCGTGTCTTTCCCTACTTGGCGGGCACAGTGTATGCTTCAGGCTGACTAGCCTAAGGGGGGCAGTGTTGGTGTTGCCTAAACATGCATGTTCCCCTTACTCCCTGCTGCACCACCTTCCAGGAGGCTGCCCCTGGGGCCACCGCGGCTCTTTGACCTTAGTCTTCCAGGGTGACAGGAGCAGGTCATATCCCACATGACTGCCTGGTTTCCTCTTGGGGCAGCACACAGCATTCCTCTTGCTCACCCTGTTTCTGCTATTAGGGCTTCTCATTCCCCTGAGGACTCTGAGAGATAGCGGGGGCTGTGCCGGGCTCATGGAGTGCCAGGTGGGCCATGGAGCCCCTGCCCCCTGCATCTGTGGTTCAGGTTGATGGGAAAGTGTTGCTTCCATTGAGATCCTGGACCCCAGCCTTGCAGGGTAACCCTTGTTCAGCTCAGAATCTCTCACTGCAAATTGGAGGATCTCTGCTGTGCAGACCCCTGGCCCCTGCTCATTAGGACAATGCCTGGTGCCTGGGGAGGGGTTGGGGGGAGTATTGCAGCCTCTTGGCCTGTGTTTGCTCCAGGTCATGGAGAAGTTGGGGGAGGTCTTATCTTGGTTGACTTCACACTTGGAATGAAAAAGACATTAGGCAGCTAGAAGCAGCTTCTGTTGGCCTCTGGGGCTCTGGACTGCTCTCTGATAAGTGATGACAGGTCCCTTCCTTATGGGTGCCCTGCAAGCAGTCCTCAGTGTGAGCTGGACCCAAGAGGGCCAGCCCAGCATAGGTTTGGCTGACTCTCCACAGAAAGGGCCAGAGAGCCTAACTAGTGACTCTGACTATGTAGGCAGGACCCTCTCTGCCACAGTGGCTTGACCACGCCTTTGCAGTTCAAGGCCACTGCAATCAACAGGCATTTAGTACATGTGCACACGACTGTGTCTGCTGAAACTTTATTTATGGACACTGAAAGCTGGATATCATAATTCTCACGTGCTGCGCAATATGATAATATTTCTTTTTTAAGCCATTTAAAAATGTAAACACCATTCTTAGCTCGTGGGCTGTACCAAATTAGGCCACGGAGGGATCTGGTGTTTGGGCTAAAACTTTCAGCCCTAGAGTGAAGGGCGGCCTCCCCCTCACCTTTGAGCTTTTCTGTCTGCCTCTGCTCCATCACTTCTGGCTCAATCTTGCCCCAGCTGGTAATTGATAGTGCCCACCCATGGCCTGGGCACTGAGCTGCAGGGTTGGAGGCGGCTTAGCCAGTTCATTTCCGCAGTGATGCCTCCCACCCTCTACAGAAACAGGCCTTGGAACTGGTTTCTGTGAAAAGTCACCCCCAGTCTAGAATGTTCTTCCCTAATTGGGCTGCAGGTCCATGAGTTTAGGTGGTCCCAGCCTCACCTACATGCTTTCCCTGTTGGGTGGGACCCCTATCTTGGAGAATGTTCTGTCAGCTTAGAATGTTTTTCACATCTCTTTCTGGCAGCCTGCACAGAGGTGAACTTCTCTTTTCCAGTTCCTTTTGTTGTTTGTCTCTTTGATTTCCTGCTCACTCCTCCTGAAATTAGGTCTGTGGTGAGGCTATTCTGTGCAGGCCCCACAGCCCCCAGCAGGGCAAGCTGAGCACCCCCAGCTCTCAGCCAGGATATGCTATTTGCATAATGGCTAATTGATTGTGGCCAATTGGTCAACAGAGCAGATTGCCAATAAGCAGGTGGGTGCTGCATTCCAGCGAGTGAAGTGGAATTAGGGGCTAGCTAAGATGGTGCCAGGACGAAGCCAGGCAGACCCTGCGTTCACTGCTACCCGGAAACTTCTCTATATACAGAGTCCTGGACAGCCTGCCCCGCCGCCCCTCTTTCTGCCAACACCCAAGTCACAAGCTATTTCTTTCTGGAGTGTCCCTCCTTCCCAATGTCCTGGAGAGTGGCAGAATCCAGCAGAGGGACTGAATAACAAATTAAGTCCTATTTGCAAGGATATCATTTCTGTAAAGCCTTTAGTATGTAAAACAAGGCTGAGTCCCTTTCTTTTTAAGTCACAGGGGTGTTTTTCTCTGTAAAGGGTGATTGGTGACTCATGTTTGAAAGCCTGAGCCTGGTGCCCTCCTCCTTCCCAGGGTGGCTGGTTCTCAGAAGTTGCCCTGTGCCCCTCCCTTGCCAGCACTCCACATGGCCCATTCCTGTTCCTAAATTGAACTCCCCTGAGCTTCAGAGTGCTTATTTTGGGGCCTAGGGGTACTGCCTGAATGTTCTTGGCTGGACTGTGATAGGGGGAAAGTGAACTTGGTTCACTTGGTAGACAGGGGCCTGTGGACACTGGGTAGGTCATTCTCTGGGGTGAGGCTGTCTTGGGCACTATAGGGTACTGAGCATTGTCTTTGCTTCTACGGTGTATTCACACCCTCATTGTGACAACCACAGATGTTACCAAGTGTTACCCAATGTACCCTGGTTGGGAATCCCTGCCCTAGACCAAGGAATGGTGTCAGGTTGGGCCCACATGCTCAAGAGCCTTCCCTCCCTTCCAAATGGCCATGAGAAGATCCCGTGTGCTCATTAGGCGGCACCTCCAGCTGATGCCAGGCTAGACATTAGCTCTCCAGGAGGCAGATGGCTCACTGTAGCCTCCAGAGCTGAGAGAAAATGCTGTGCTCCACCACAATGCCTTTCTGTGGATTTATTTTATACAACTAGGCCTTGCTGGGTGCACTGACCCCCACTAGTGGCTATTTGTATTTTTCTCCATGATGAACAGGACACCTGATACTGCCTCATTGCTGGCTGCCAGCATCCTTCCCCCGACCCTGGGTGGTGCTGTGTAGCCTCGGGCCCTGCCCACTGCTGCTGTCTTCTCCACACTAGTGCCCAAACCACACTCCGCCCTGTGAAGATGAGCTTTTCATCTTGGCTCCTTCCAGTGAGAGCTCCAACAGGAGTGTACATGCCCTGCACAGCACCTATGCTCCCTACCTGGGTGGGAGCTGGGCAAACAAGCACATTTCTTTCTGGAGCCTGTCTCACCCCAGCTTCTGCAGCCCCTGAGGAGGCTGCTCTGTGGCTATCACCAAGCCTGACATGGCTGTGCCTGGTCCCATGGCTCCCACCAGCACCACCTGGCCACTCTTGGTCCAGCCTTCCCCACCTCACTGCTACACGGTTAGCCTGACTGGACCTTGGGCCTCTTCTGAGCTCAGTGCTGCTGTCCCTGCTGCCTGACACCACCGCGCTGCGGGCCAGTGTCCTAGTGCTTCTAGACCCCCATTCCCGCCAGTGCTGCCACAGCCTGCCATGTCCTGAGCCCTTCCCCACAAACATGGTGCCTGGTACATAGGGACAGGCCCTCATGACCACTGTGCCCTGCCAGCTCCTGCTGACCCTTTAGGAGCTAGGAGCTCCAGGAACTCTATGTCTCCTGCATTTGTCTTCCTTACACAACCCTGTAGTTTCTCAAAAGGGAAATTCTTTGAATGATGCACAGACCCTTGCCTCAGGGGCAGTGAGTGCAGGGAGGGAAGGGAGCTGATAGGAGAAGCTGTGGCACTGAGGGGATAACCTGGGGAAGACCTCATAGTCACCCCGAGCCTTGGGCCAGGGCTCGGGTAGCCCTGACTCTCTCTGGAGTGTTAGCAGCCCTGGGCTGGCAGCTGGGCTAAGCACCAGCAACCCCAACCGGTGCTTTGGGGCAAAGCCCCAAAGATGCCTACCTACCTCCTGAGGTCCGAGAGATATCTGCCTCCACCTTGAAAATATTAGCACTGTTATTTTGACTAAGTCCCAACATTTGATTTGTATAAGCAAGCTAAGTAGTATCCATTGAAGCCTGACAGGTTGGGTCCATGTTCTTCTCCACTAAAAGGTGAAGCAGTGGCAGAGAGGACAGGAGGGAGAGAGTGGCAGCAGAGCAGTGGCAGCAGACTTTGAAAAGAAGGAAAGGATGGGCAAGAGGTGACTGCCTTGGTAACACAGAAAAACCACAGGCCCACTGTGGAGAGGATGGCCAGTGGGAGCAACTGGATGGTACCTGGGCTCTTCCTGGGCTGAGGGCTGTGGTGGGTTGGCATCAGGGCAGCCTTGCTAGGGTACATGAGGAATGGCTGGGCCCAAGGGCCTTCCCCAGTCTCCCTGTAGCTGTAGCTGTCCCCACCCATGCCATACCACCCATCTCCCAAAAGAAGGTGGTGGGCAGCTTTGGGTAGGGGCAGTGCCTTTTCTGAAGTGGAGTGCTGGGGGCCTGGCTGCCAGTCTCATGCACCACCACCCCAAGGGCCAAAAAGGACAACACAGGGCCCCCTTCTGGGTAAAAGAGGGGCCCAGTAGAACAAAACTAAAGACCCTGGTACCGGGGTGCCCTGGAGTGCAGCCTCCTGCGTCTCTATCCCCTGGGGCTGCATCCACAGTGCTGCTCACATGCTCAAAGCCACCAATAGTGGATAGCTAGGGTTCAGAAACATCAGAGGAAACGCTCCAATGGGAAAGACAGGGTCTAAGATGGAAAGGGAAAGAGAACATGCAGCAGGCAGAGGAAGCCTGATGACCCTCAGAGCGGAGACATGACTTTGCATTCAGAAAGGAAGGGCCTGTTGCTCTAAAGAGGAAATGTTTAGGGAAGAGATGGCCCTCAGGTAAGAGTGGATGTGTGAGCCAGGCAGGGGACAGCTAGAGGAAGCCTCTGTTGGAGCATAGACAGAAAGGTGGAGCTGAAAAGGAGGCAGCTCAGTCCCGGAAATCAGCCTTGAACAGGAGTTTCAGAAAAAGAGAAAAAAGAAATTTCTCATGATCCAAAGACTTTGCATTTCCTGATTAAAAAGTCTGGTCAGAGGATGAAAATTACCCACAACACATCACTATCAAATTTCACAGCTCTCTTGAGTAAACAAAAGATATCAAAATCTTCCACAGTGAACTAATAATTCAACATAAAGAATGAGGAATCAGGCCCAGAGTGGTGGCTCACGCCTGCAATCTCAGCACTTTGGGAGACCAAAGCAGGAGGATTACTTGAGGCTAGGAGCTTGAGACCAGCCTGGGTAACACAGTAAAACCCTGTCTGTGCAAAAACTTTAAAATATTGCTGGTTATGGTGGTGCACTCACCTGTGCAGCTACTCAGAAGACTAAAGCAGGAGGATAACTTGAACCCAGGAGTATGGGCTGCAGGGAACTGTGATTTTGCCATTGTACTTTAGCCCAGGGACAGAGAAAGAGAGAATAAAGGCTATTGTTAGCTTTGGATCTATGGTTGTAACACTGCAAGCTAAAAGATGAAGAGCAAAGTCTTCAAAAGGTAGAAGGGGAATAATCCCCTCCCAGAAATACGAACCTAGCCAAATCACCAATGAAATGTGTGAAGGGAATAAAGGGCTTTTTAGACATGCAAGTTTCAGATTTCACCTCATTTCTCAGAGAGCTGCTGAAAGATGTATAGCTAAACAAGGGCATTAGCTGAAAAAGCCAGGGGATGAAGGAGCAGGAGATCCCATCCAGAGAGGGGTAGGGAAAGCATGGAGGAGGACAAGGACAGCCAAGCCCTCTGTGTTGGGAAGTCACAGAGGAAATCGGAACCATTAGGATACGTCCCCCCACTGGGCTCTTAGGGAAATCTGGGTGTGGCTCACAGGTGTGGGGACACCCCTGGCTGGCTGTGGGGATGGGACTGGGTCAGATGTAGCCTCCAGTGCCTAACAGGGTGAAAGGAGGGGTTGAGGCACCAATGGCAGCCACAGTAAGCTGAGGCAGGTGAGTCAGAATGGGAGGCGCCCCTGTGTGGGTACTGCCATGCCAGGGGTGGGGCATGTGTGGGAGAGTGGTGTCTGAAGCCAGCTGCACCCCATCCCTGGGTCCTGAAGCTCCCACCCCTGAGCCCACCATCTACAAGCAGGGCAAGCACCCAGCACTTTCCAGACAGACCCCAGTGTAGAGCCCAGGACTGTCTGCCCATCCCTGGGAAGGAAGGGTGGCTCCTATGTCTCCTTACCACCTCCTTTGACCTCCTGTGTCCCTACCTGTCCCCTGCCCTGCCCTTGCCACCTCAATCTCATGTGCACATGCATGTGTGATGCCATGCCTCCCCACTCGCTTTCTGCCCTGCGTCATCTCATGGCGGGCCATGCTGCACACATTGGGGAGCACTGACTCTAGTGAGTTAGGCAGCCAAGAAACAAGGGGGCCTGGCAGTGACTCATGTTCTGGGGACAATGAAAAGGGGTGGTCCAGGAAGGCTTCCCCAAGAATGTACCCAGGAGCCAGCATGGGATACGCTGGGCAGTGGCCAGGTCCAGTGTCCTGGGGGAGCAGAGGCTGCTGTGTGACATCCTGGCTTCATCGGGGATGGAAGTTCTGGCAATAGAAGCCCTGGAGCCCTCTGGGCCCACCCCACTCAGATGATCAGCCCATCTTAGAGATGGCTTGGTCCTTAGAGGTGTCAGTGCCAGAGGGCCCCCATGGGGTTAAGGTACCCAAGTCTGAGCCCACAGGGGCAGGTACCATGGGAAGCACCCCAGAAGCTACAGCTGATGCTCCCAGCTCTGCTTGTCTGCTCAGGGTGTGACATGGCTGAACCTTAACTGGGGAAGGGGAGAGAGGGAAGCTGGGCTGTGAGGTCTCAACTCACATAAGGGGACACAGCTAGGGAGACCCTGGCCCTCTCACCTTCCTCACTTCTCCTTTTTTCACCTGTTCTCCTCTGCTTCTAGTAAATTATAGCTAAGCCAGGCCTGCAGACCTTCTGTTGACCTCCTCACTGGGGGCCGGCCTGCTGTCCACCCAGTGTCTTGGCACATCTTGTGCTCAGGCTGTGCCCTGCAAGCAGATCCTGGTCACAGGGCATAGAGGGAGCACCTTACAGGCCTTGGGACCTTGGCACAGGCCAGAGGAACCATGCGGGGCTTGGGCTTCTGCACATCTCCTGGGCTGTAAAGAGAGGCCCCAGGGAGCTGGACACAGCAGGTGCCCACAGAAAGGCCTCAAACGAGCCCTCCTGGGGAGTTGAGCTGCATCCTAGAGAAAAACTCCCTGAAATTTACATTCTAGACAAATTAGTCTGAAAGAAAACAGACACTGGAAAAAGACTGAGGAGGAGAGAAAACCAAATCTAGAAAGGAAGAAAGAGCAGACCAAAAAGCCGGGGCTGTCGTAAGTGTCTTTTTTGTTCCGTTTGTCATCCAGGCATTTTTCCATGAGCTGCTGTTTCCCCAGAGTCACTCTCCTATGTCTCTGTCCACCACACACTGGGTCTTGCAGCCTGGTCCCACCCGCCATCCCATTTGGTGTCAGTCGGCTTCCCATCTGCAGCTGTCATCAGCATTTGGCTTGACTGACCCCCATTGTTCCCACTGCCCCTCTCCCTTGATTTCTCTTCCCTAAGCAGCCCCTGTACCTCTCCCACGTCCAAGAGCAAAACCCCATTCTCTGCCCCATCTCTGGAGCCATGTGGCTACCCACCATGGCCTGTGTACAGACAGGGTCTCCCCTGTCTTGCCTCCCCTCCTGCCTGATAAATGACCCTCTCTAGGTCTCACCGGAAGCGGAGCCAGCCCAAGAAGCCCAAGCCTGAAGACCCCAAGACCTCTGGGGAGGGTGTGGCTGGGGCAGGCCTCCTGGAGGAGGCGGGGGGCTGTTCGAAGGAAGAGACTGGGCCAGAAGCTGATCCTGAGGAGGATGAGGAAGAGTCACAGCCAACATCACATCTCCGGGAGGCTGAGGGCACAGAAGGTCAGTCCCAGCGGGGGGAGGCCTGACATCTGTCTGGCCCTAGTTGCTGTCTCCTGAAAAGAGCCAGCACCTCCTGCAGTAGTGTTCCTGCTGTGTAAGGATTCTGGTGTCACTTTCTTGCCAGTGTGGGGGTTAATAGACATTATGGGATAACTTCCATAACAAATGCCTCTGCCCCCAGAATTGAGGAGAGAAATCCTCCTGCTTCCTGTAGCCCAAATGCTGGAATGTCCTGCAGTGGGGATGGCCCCTTTGAGCAAAGCCCTCTGGGCTCCCCCTGTCCTAGGACCTCCAAGACAGAGGTCACAGCCATTGGTGGGAGTGTAATGCAGGAGTCCCTCAGAGGGTGGGGGCCTCAGAAATGTGCCCTTTAATCTGTGAGTGTTGGTAATGCACCCTGCACCCATGTTGCACAGTATTCCTTTTTCTTTTCTGTGACTGGGTTTCATTTTCCTAATTTATAGCTTTAGCTCAGTGGTTCTCAACCTTCCTAATGCTGCAAAGCTTTAATATAGTCCAAAGGGGTCGCAACCCACAGGTTGAGAACCTCTGCTTTAGCTTCTCACATGTCTGGATACATGGCCAACAAGAACAGCAAGGCAGGGAAAGAAAAGGAATCATAGGAAAGGGAAGGAAGACACAGGTGCTATGGCATTATTTGCATGTGGACATGATTATCTGCATAGGAACACAGATGACTCTGTAGACAGAGCCCCAGAGTGACAGGGATTGAACACAGCTGGTGAAGACTGTGCTTAATACACAGGAGCCAAATCTTGCTTCTCATACCCAAGCCATTCACAGAAGACATAATCTTCAAAAAGATGACATTTGTAATAATCACAACCAAAAAGCAATGTACCTTGGAATAAACCTGACCAAAAAAATAAGGCCCTTTGGAGAAAATTAGAGACTTCTGATAAGAAAGAATTGCTAAATAAAGACAGTGATATACCAGGTGTTAGAACTCCCCAGTGTGCAGATAGTTTCCTCTCAAATCATCTGCAGGTTCAGTGCAGCTCTGTGTAGGGTCCAGCAGGTGGAGGCTATTGATGATGAGGCCAAACAAATGCTTTACATGCAGATGGAGAAAGGCCCAGGAATAGAGGGCTGCAGAGAACCTGGGACTTGTCTGCCAGACATGGAGACTGGCCAGTAAGCTTACAGGACCTAAGCAAAGATGGACAGATCAAGGATCCAGGAATGGGACCCTAGTGCAAGGGATACTTAGTGAGTGATGGGGAGAACCTGTCCCTCCTACCCTACACACCCACATAAGCTCCTTGTGGCCACTATAATAAACGATCACACCCTTTGTGGTCAAAAACAACACATTTATTCTCCCACAGTTCTGGAGTCAGACGTCTGACATGGGCCTCACCAGAATAACATCAAGGTGTGGCAGAGCTGGTACCTGCTAGGGTCTTTAAGGGGAGAACTGGTCTCCCACCTTTTCCAGTGTCTAGGGGCCACCTATATCCCTTGGCACCTTCCTCCCCTTCAGAGCCAATAGCACAGCATCTTCCAGTCTCTCTGCCTTTGAGCTTCCTGATTCCTCGTGAGGACATTAGGCTCCCTGGGTCATCCAGGATGACCTCCCATCGAAGTGTTCTTAAGTCAGTGCCACCTGAAGAGCTGTGAGGTGATATCCACAGGTACCAGAACTGCCACATGGCCTAAGTAAGAATTGATATTATAAAAACAGATTTTTAAAGTGTGAAACACAAAGTAAAACTTTTTATAATCTTAGGCTACAGTAATTTTTCATTAAAAAGCATAAACCAGAAACATAAAGATTGACACAATTGATTAGTCTAAAATAACTGGTGATTATCACAAAGTGCACCTTTAAGAAAGTGAAAAGAAAAGCTGACAGATGGGAATGATGTTTGTGTCCCATCACTGGCCAAGGGCAAATAAAGGCTTTCTTAGGATCAGTGAGATGCTCAACCCAGCAAAAAAAAGGCCCAGAGGAAGAAACAGCACAGACTGACAGACTCCAGCACTCTGGGAAATGTACATGAAAATGCTGTTGAGACCCCAGAGATGAAAGCGTCCATCCTGGCCAAGCAGTGACCAACAGCCACATCAAGGCCAGCCCTGTCCACTGCCACCTGAGACCTGAGTTAGTCCAGGTGTAGCTTTGGAGACCAGCTTGGCCTCATCTTGCAAAGTGGAACATTTGCAATACATTCAAAGTTTTCCTACGGGTCTCATGCCCTGGAGCAAGGACTATTCAGTACTGGAGTGGGGACAGGCACATAGATGCCTGCTGATGGAAAAGGGACAAGAAACTGGCACCTACTGATGCCCTCCTTTCCTCCTTCCTCCAGGAAGGACAAGCTTTATACCCCAGGGACTCTCAGATGTAATGTTGCAGGTTGTAGGAACACAGGGTTTCATTTGTGTAAAGTCCCTCAGACTGGGAGATTTAAACCACAGAAACACATTCCCTCTTGGTTCTGGAGGATGGAAGTTCAAGATCAAGTATGGGCAGGGCTGGCCCTCTTTAAGGGCTGTGGGGAGGACCTCTCCCAGGCTTCTGTCCTTGGCTCCTAGTTGGCATCTCCCATGTGGGTGTCTGTGCCCGGATGTACCCCTTTCATGATCACCTTGTGAGTTGTATTGGATCAAGGTCCACCTTAATGACCTCATCTTAACTTATCCCTACAATGATGCTATTTCCAAAGAAGGTTGCATTCTGAGTCCTGGGGGTTAGGACTGCAGCACATGAATTGCAGGATGACTCACCCATGGCAGGGTCTCCACATTCAGCAGAGCAACACCAGCTAGCTACTCACTGGTCTGCCTGTGGAGGTTGGGGGGATGTAGGTATCCGCAGGACTCTGATCCTTTAGGCCCTATGTCTGCACTGCACACACTCTGGGACTTATGAAATGCTCAGAAGCACATGCTTGTTCCTGCAGGCAGGCCAGGTGGGCCAAGTGCAGGTTGTGTTGGGTAAATAAGAGTTCTAGAGGTGGGCACCTGTTGGGTGGGCCCTGTGTCTTATAAGCAAGTGTTTGTGTTTGGCAGCGTGGGGCCCAGAAGAGGTCAGTAGGGGAGTGAGTGGTGAGGTCAGGAGAGGAAGCGCAAACCAAAGTCCTCCTTTCCACCACAGTACACATGTGCAGAGTGGCCCTAGCTACTCACCATCCTCTTTAAAGACTTACAAGGTTACTCAGTTCCACCTGAGGATCCCTGGGTCCATACTCCCTGAGAGATGGTCACAGGGCCTTGAGGCTGAGCCTTAGGCATGTCAGTTTGAGGTCTGGGGCTTCCATTGGCTTCTGAAGGGAATACCCCCCTGCAGAAGAAGAACTAGAGACCAGCTCAGAGGTTTAGGGGCCACTCAGAGGCCCTGCTCTTGAGAGGAGCCACTCCGGAGTCTCTGCCCAGCTCTTGTCCCTATTTGTCCTGGCACTAGCCTCACAGCTGCTGAACAAGGTCTATGCATGGATGGGGCTTTATAGTAAGAGGTGAATTGTGGATACTGTGTCCCAACCTAGACCCCATTAAGTATCACATTGTCTCCAATTTCAAAGGTTTTGTCCGTTTCAAAGGTTTTGTCCGTTTTAATGTCATGTGTTTTTGTAGCTCCATATCTCAATAAATATTTATTCTACTGTGTCGTGGTATATACTGATCGATGGAGAATTTTGTACTTTATACATTGATGCTGTTCATTTTTTTCTACTTTTAAT
>CAUYPK010159987.1:0-64934 GCA_963574355.1 Loris lydekkerianus | reverse complement strand
CACATTTGAGGCTCACCCAGGACACATTTGAGGCTCACCCAGGACACATTTGAGGCTCACCCAGGACACATTTGAGGCTCACCCAGGACACATTTGAGGCTCACCCAGGACACATTTGTGGCTCACCCAGGACACATTTGAGTGAACTTTGCTGAGAACTGGGGAAGACCTTTCCTGGCTCCTGGGACAGTCAGTATATGGACCCTGTGGCCAGGGTGCGCTTGGCAGGTTCAAGGCACAGCAAGGGGGGGCCACTAGCTGAGTCTGAGTGAAGAAAGGTTGGGGCTGAGAAGGGAGAACTGAGGGATTTTCCATCAGTCATATCTCTGTCATTTGTTTTCATCTAATAAACACTATTAATCCTTTATTTTATTATTACTGTTACTGTTGTTATTAAAGTGATTCCAGCTCATAATTTACTAAGATTTCTGACAGGAACAGGGAAAAAAATAAAAAAAATTTAAAAAAAAAGAGTGTTCAGATATTGAGTTCTTAAAATGTGAAATTCCAGCCAAGTCTAGAATCTTTTGGGTACAAGTCTTGTCTCTATAAGATATATTTCATTATGCTCTTTTATCTAATCCTATGAAGGTGAATATTGAAAGCATTTTGGTTTTCTTTTTCAACTAAATGTTGCTTTTGTCATTTCTGAATATTTATAAAAGGATATCACTTGCTTTTGGAATTCATTATTTTTACGAAGTTATTTACATTTAAGTGGTTTTTAACTTTCCTTAATTTAACCTGGTATGTGTTGAGCTTTCTCAGTCTTTTCCAGTCTTTCAGGATATTGTTCTTTCCTTGTGCATACCTGGGTTTTCTCCCGTTCCTCTATTCTCTCCAAGATCAGGGAGGATCTGCATCCCCCGTCCTCTGCTGGCGTCCCCCCCCCCCCCGTCCTCTCCTGTCCTCTCCTGGCCCCCCCCCGTCCTCTCCTGACGTTCCCCGTCCTCTCCCGGTGTCCCCCCTGTCCTCTCCTGAGTCTCCTGTCCTCTCCCGGTGTCCCCCCGTCCTCTCCTGATGTCCCCTGTCCTCTCCTGCGTCTTCCATCCTCTCCCGGCATCCCCCCCTCCTCTCCCGGCGTCCCCCCGTCCTCTCCTGCGTCCCCAGTCCTCTCCTGGTGTCCACCCCCCCCATCCTCACCTGCTCTCCTGTGCTTTCTAGAACAACCTCTCAGATGTGTTGTGTCATTAGCTTGACCTTCCACAGCATAGTTCTCTTCTTCACTGTTTCTAACTCTACTTAAATTCAATGTGGCTTTTTAAATTAAACTATTTCTGTATTTGGGGCGCTTTTTCCTCATTTTGATCTGTCTTGTGATCTCATTGATAATAACTTACTGTTAAGTTTTCTTTAATTTTCATGAGAATTCAAGGCAGATGCTTTCCCAAAATTTATTTTGCATATAGTCTTCCTCCTACGACATCCTAAATTAGCTTTTATCCTGAGTATACTGCTGTACTACTAACACTGCAGATATTTTTGGTAGGTTTTATTTCTTCTTTTTAGTATTTTGTTATATATGTGGAGAGGTCATTTATTCATTGTTTTAAAATTTTGTTTATTCTTAAACGATAGGTATGCTATTCCTAGTTAGATATTTCTTACTTCTGTTTACGTGTCATGCAACGTCCTCAGAACGTTCCTGTTGAGAGGGCTACAGCTTGAGGATCAGTGACACCAGAAGGGTCTGCAGGACCCAGGGGACTCTCCAGGAAGCTGGGGATGTGGGTATCCCGTGGAGGAGTGGCTCTCTGTGACTTATATCCTGGTTGACTGAAACATACTCCAGATGTCATTGTCTTGTCTGCATTTTCGTTTGGCCTGGTAAACAGTGGGACTTATATACATTCCATTGAGTGTTTCTATGCCAAGATTTTGTGGAAATGCTCAATTCTGCTAGTGAGTCATAAAGTTTCTCTGGATTTTTCTTCAATGTGTTTCTGAACACACAGCCCTGTTGAAGATATAGCATGAGTTCACAGACAAATATTACCCTGTGAAATGGGATCTCATGTCTTTTTTTTTTTTTTTTTGCCCCAGAATGTTTCTTGTTTACTTTATGTAACAGTATCATTTTCTTGGGAAGGAGAAGAATTTAAGTGAACTCTTGGTGACTTTTTAAACTTTGGCTTCATTGATATTATGTCCTGCAATGTTGTCTTGAAATTTATAGCATGTAGCAGCCATAATTGCCTGGTTTCATCACTAATTCACCTTGGTTTTACTTTCCTTTGGCTGTTGAGTGAAGTGAAGGGGCAGGCTGTCATAGATGTCACCTTTAAAATATTTATTTTTCTTAGGATAGCCAGTCTTTTCCAAATGAATGAACAAACAAACAGACAAAATTTCTTCCAGAATAAAAGGGGTTTGTGGATGATAAGGAGGTCTAGGGTGGAGTGGAAGGATTTGGTGGGTAAGGAGGGAGGAGTGGGAAGATGGGTGAGATTGGTGTGTCTCTGGAGTGGCATGGACAAGGGCCAGGGGACGTGGTCCTTCTGTAGGGTTGGATCTTTCTATTATGGGATGGAAGCAGTAAAAATAGTTACCTGAGGAGATGTATAACCTCTCTCTCTCTCTGTCTTTCTCTCTTCCTTCTTTTCTTTTTCCTTTCCTTTTCTTTTCTTTCTTTCTTTATTTTTTTTTGAGACAGAGTCTCACTTTGTCCTCCTCTGTAGACTGTGTGGCATCACAGCTCACAGCAACCTCAAACTCTTGGGCTTAAGTGTCTTCTATAGGTGCCCACCAGCTATTGTTTTTAGAGATGAGGTCTCACTCTGGCTCAGGCTGGTCTCAAGCGTGTGAGCTCAGCCAATTCACCTGCCTCGGCCTCCCAGAGTGTTAGGATTACAAGCATGAGCCACCTCACCTGGCCTTATTTTTTGTTTTTGTTTTTTAAATGTTTCTCCTTCTCAGTGTTAGAAATTTATTAAAATTTTTTCTTTTTACAGTCCAGTTTTATTTGGTTGAAGTTATATCAATTTATATTAGTAGTGTCATTCAAAAGTTTAGGAAGTAAGTTGTGTATCTGATTACTTATATTAAGAGGGGACTTGAGGCCTCATTCAAACTAACAAGATGTTCAGTAAAATAGATTTTTTTCCATTTAAAATGTATTTCACTACAGATTTGAACTATGAGAGCAATGTTCAGCTTTACGTAGAAGGAATAAATTTTATACATTATTGCACATTACTTCTTTAAGGAATACGCTTGTAATTTAACACAAGTAATTGTCTCTCTGCCATTCAGATCTTTTATATTTATTCGTATTATCTGTATTTTTTAAATTTTCAGTCTACCTCTTTTTGTCTAACATTTTTTCCTGAAGGATGGAATGATAAGACTTCCTTGGTTTCTGTTCTTATAATGCAGCTTAAGAACCTTCTGGATGC
This sequence comes from Loris lydekkerianus, assembly GCA_963574355.1. Taxonomy (NCBI): domain Eukaryota; kingdom Metazoa; phylum Chordata; class Mammalia; order Primates; family Lorisidae; genus Loris; species Loris lydekkerianus. The sequence goes on along the minus strand of CAUYPK010159987.1, from coordinate 61,539 downwards.
ATTATCTAGAGATCATCTAGAGAGGGATGCTTTGCTGCTTCAACTCTTTTCATTACATCATCTCTCAAAAAGTAAGAAGAACTGTAAATGTTAATCCCCAAATAAGGGGAATTAACTTAATGAACCATATCATGTGATTTCAAGTAAAACTTCAGCAACCTCTGATTAGTTGAGATAATGATTATGCTCTGTGACTAATCAGAGCCATTGAATATAAAATTTATAGTTTTCAGAGTTTCTGTATAAATATTGGAAATAACATGGCATTTTTACCTCATACAAATGATCTCTAAATTGAAAGCACCTGAGCAGCTTTGTGACCCTCAGTAAACCACCCACTGACCAGATAATTATCATGTAAGCTTGTAATTTTTGTGTGAGTAGAATTTTCTTGAAGCAGATTGAAGTAATCTTAGAGAAAACATTTCTGTATGTGTTTCTGGATGCCACTGTTTCATTAGTGATTATTTATTTATTATTTTTCTATTAAATATACGCTTTCTTTGCTGATTGGGTTATACTGCTTGACTTTGCTTAGTAATACAGGGTTAATGAGACTTGTTTACATGGAAGTTGTCCTAGATTTTGTTTCCCCCACTTAATCATCAACCCCAACCCAACCTGTCTCCATCACTCTTAATTATAGCGACCGTACTTCTGTGTCTCTTAGAAGACTGAGGCTATCCCAAATAAATGCTTTTTGTTTTTTAGTCTGTATTTTAAAGTATTACTCCATTTCCTCTCCAATGTTTTCTGTATTTGAGGTTGAGTATCACACCTTGTAAAGGCCACTTTCATACCTCCGTCTTAATCTTGATCCTACATACCTTGTCTAGACCTACTTTAATTCAGTTAAAATCATTTATACTTACATTTTTATTTTTATTTTTGGCTTTTTTATTTTATTTCGTTGCTTTATTTTTTATTTCTTTACTTTTTTTGTTGTTGTTGTTGTGGAGACAGGGTCCCACCCTATGCCCCTGAGCAGAGTGCAGTGGGCGTGGTAGCTCACCACAACCTCAGACTGGGCTGCGGGCACCCCGCTGCCTCAGCCTCAGGAAGCCACTGGGATTACAGGCGCTTTTCGCCGAGCCCGGCTGGGTTTTTCCATTTTTTTCATGAGTCGGGGTCTCACTGTTGCTCAGGCGAGTCACGAACTCCTGAGCTCAAGCAATTCTCCCTCCTCAGCCTCCCACAGTCTGGGATTACAGGCGTGAGCCACCGCGCCCGGCTATACTTACATTTTTAAAAGTTTAAGCCTATGTTCTAAAGTACATTAAAACCACCTTAATCTAATCAGTGGCATCAGTTGGGCGTATGTATTTCCTTCTGGTTTCTTCTGCACATACATGCACAGGAGAACCTCAGTCAGCTGACCACCAGGGGACTGTACCAAACTGGTCAGCATATGGAGGTGGTCAGCATAAGGAACCAGGCCAGCGGTACTGACACATTCATGTCTGGTCTGAGAAAATTAGATCAACTCAGGGAGGTGGTCAGTGTAGGGAAGTGGTCAATTGTGGAGGTTCTTTATTTATACAGTCATAATTACAGTGCACATACTGTTTTCATTTCTATTTGTTATGCTATGAACGTGTTTATGATCTTGTGTAGTCTAATATTATCTTAATGACTAAAAATACCCCATCAAGTTTCTACGTAGAAACATTTTAGTTTTTCATTCTGTTGTTAGTTCTTCAGATTGTGATGTTTCATAGACTGGTTATATTTATGGATATAGCAGTTTCATTCTTATGAAATATTGCTTATGGAAAAATTCTAAGAGATGAGGTTACTAAGTAAAAGAACCTAACAAATTTGTGCCATTTAATACACATTGCTAAGTGGACTTATGAAATTGCAGTTCCAGTGGGAAGTTTCATTTTAACCATAGTAAAATGGCAGTTATGTCTTCTCGTGAATAAATCACATCATTTTGATGTGTTTATTTAAAGCAAATAAACATATTTACACATGTTAACTAATTATATTTCCTTTTTTGTGAATGCATCTGTAGGTCTTCTATGTTCAATACATATAAAAGAGCTTGTCTAACGCTGTGTAGATCACATTTAGATTTTCATTCCTGCTTTGACACTCTTATGTGAATGACCTCTTGAAAAATAGCTTTTTAAAGCCTTAAATACAAAATGGAGATAAAGTCTACCAGGAGATGTAGCCAAAATAAGATGAAAACTCATGTTTGTAAGTTAACCACATATTTATTTATTAGAAAACAAAAACCAAACATTTAAAAAGTGAAAGAGATGAATTAATACAACGTGAGAAGAATTAATGGACCAAAATTTAAAATACAGACTTGATTAATAATGCATAGATATTTCCTTAAATAGCCTCAACAAAATGGATTATCTTCAGTAACTATTCAATAAATAAGAAAACACAGTTATTAGGAATATGAAACAAGGATATTATTAATAATTTAATAGGGAATACTCTATAGTAATGTATTTATAAATTTAGATGAAATGGATAATTGTTGGGAAGTTTGCAAATTATCAAAAGTGAGTGAAGAAGGGCAAGGAAATGTGAATGTACCGTTGCCAATGATAAAACCGAAAAACTAGTGAAGGACCACCTGAGTGGCATGGTGCCCAGAAATGTTTACTGAATCCTTCTACAAAACAATAATCAGGAGAATAGTTCTACATTATATAAAGTTAGTATTTTAGAAGGTAGGAAAAGAACATCCCAGAAGGGAGTATTATTCCTGACACAAAAATTAGAGCATTACACAAAATAGAGAAAGCATAAAACAAAAGACTATTAAACACTTCTATTAGTATAAAAATAAGTGCAGAAATCCTAAGTAAATGAATTCCACAGCACTTTAAAAGAGCAATATATCAATGCCAAGGGTGACTGGCAAATAGAAGGCTAGCACAAGTCTAGCAAGATGTATAAAGATGGTTTGGACCAGGATGGTTGTAATGAAGGTCTAGAAAAGTGCTGGGATTCCATACATAGAAAAAAATATATATATACCCGTGTGTGTGTGTGTGTGTGTGTGTGTGTGTGTGTGAGAGAGAGAGCTAACAAGAATTGCTAATTAATCGATATGTGTAGTATAAAAAAAGACAGGAGAAGGGGTGGCATCTGAGCCATTGGAGGGGTGGGTTTCCATCACCTACAAGACAGCACTTGCACAAGCGCCAGTTCCGACAGTTCAGTTTGTGAACTCGTGATGTGCTCACACCTCATTGCTGAATATCACCATGGTCACCTTCAATGTGCTCCCCTGCGGGAGCTGTGCACCAACACCAGGGCCTAGTCCACCCTTCAAAGCAATTTGGGAACTCTACCTAGAATGGACATCAGAGCTGTCATCATAAGAGGTCTGACAGCGAAGATTGTGAACTCATCCTAGAAAAAGTGCTCCATGCCTTGTTGGTACTAATCCCTATAAGCAAGTTCAAACTCCCCTTTGGGGATCTGTGCACCAACACCAAGGCCCACTCCACCCTTCAAAGCAATTTGGGAACTCTTTTCTGGAATGACCATCAAAGCTGTTATCATATCACCTCTCATATCCCCAATGTCATTAAAATGTTTTCCTTTCAATATTTCCTTTATCTTTGGGTAAGGAAAAAAGTCACTGAGGTCCAGATCAGGTAAGTATGGAGGGCGTTCCAATACAGTTGTTGGTTTACTGGCTAAAATCTCCTCCACAGACGGTGCCGTATGGGCTGGTGCACTGTCAGGATGCAAAAGCCGCACCTTGCTCATGCCAGGGTTGTGGTTAAGATTTTCCTGTGTTTCTGTGGACGTTTATTGGTCTACTATGCTTCTCAGAGCCAAAGATTTTGATCTAAGGTTCCAGAAAGTTTTGCTATTTTTTATCAGTTTTGCATGTTACTGGCCACCCTGACTTCCCTTCATCAGCGATGCTTTCTCTCCTCCATTTCTAAACTGCCATTTTTTTCATGGCATTATCCCCATAAACTTGTCCTAACATCTCTGATTTCACTTCCACTCTTGCCAAGTTTAGTAAGAAACATATGATTGTTCATTGCTCTAATTGAAGCTCTGACATTCTCTTGATGGCACACAAAACACACACGATAATGGACGCCACTCAGTGAGAAGTCACCACGCGTTGGTGTGAGACACTGACATACCAATGTTTCGAAACCTTCCGGAGCTGCTTGTGCAGTGTTGCCAGTGTATGTGCGTGCTGGAAGGTTTGTAAACTCAGTCATCAGCCCTCGTGTGGCCCTGGAGCAGTGAAGAAATTATTTGAATCCAAAAGAATAACCCATCATATCCGGTACTGTGGGTGCAGATGCGTTTCAAGAGTCAAGAAGACTGAATTTTGACCTTTGATTTGGCAGCAGGGAGGTCATTTGTGGCCTCATTAAGAGCTATTTCATCGGGGAAGAGAAAGTGTAGGCAGCACACCGGACAGTTATTTTAAGGAGTTTTTCCTTAAAGAGCAGAGAGGGAAGTGGGGTGGTATAGATAGGAAGGTTGTAGAGAGAGATGTTTTGTTTTATTATTTTTTCTTTTTCTTGCATGTTTACATATTTATGAAATGACTCCAGAGAGAGAGAACGCATGGTGTATGGACAGAGAGGGGAGTAGGACTGAAGTCCAGACTTGGGTACTTAGGAGGCCCAGTCCCCCAGGCCCCTGGGCAGCCTCCCTTCTCCTTTGCAGCGAGTTACCATGTACTCACTTCCAGGTTCCTTTCTTACTACATCTTTTGAAAAGAGATTTTTTAATTGGTTATCAGAAAAACAGCATAACCAACAAATAAAGACAAGGAAGAAGTAGAAAAAAATTGTAAGAGTCAGTGCTTTCCTCTGGATGAGCAGAGAACTGGGCTTTTATTTCCACTCAGGGGAAAGTAAAAGCCAAAGGAAGTCCATTCATTTATTCTCTAAGTTAAAGATATTAGTCAGTTATTTTCAGGACCAAGTTTTAATGCTGGACTGCCTAAAAATGCAAATCTAAGTTTATGTATATGATTTCACACCACTATTCAATAAGATTCAAAGGCATAATATGAAAATGTGATTGTGTTCAGGGGGTGAAGTATTCATAAAGATGGCTGGATTAGGGCAGAACATGATAGAATAGGGGCCGGGGGGGGGGGGGGTTGTCACATTACCTATCCCCTTCCTGGAGCTGAAAATCGCAGGGCTAATGTGATGTGACCCAGGGGTCGAGGTGGGAACATGTGGAGAAGTGGCTAAAAAGCGTGGTTCTTTAAGTGCCAAAATATAACTTTCTTTAAATCAGGTTTTGGCTAAGAGGTTGGGTTTGGGCAATTCAAGATGATACTTACAAATAAGTGCCTGGAGGACAGGAAGTTTTCCTCTCGTTTATCATCAACACATCTGTAACATTTAGAAACCAGAGGAACAAGTGATAGATGGAATGTTACTGTCAGGTAAAGTGAGATTCTAACATTTTGAATTTTGAATGTCAAAGATCCCAACAAGAATTTCTTACCCCTGTGAGCAAGACCCCCAGAGGATGCCTGCGGCAAAGTTCCTATCACACTAGTTGAAATATCTCTAGGCACTCAACCTGTATTTTGTGGAAACCAGAAAGAAAAATTCTTATTGTAGATTATGGATTGGCTGTTTTAGCCTAAATTTCATTTTGAAAGCTATAGCCATAGAGAAACCTTAGACATCCACATGGGGCACATTGGCTTCTGGAGGGAATTAGTTGTAAAACATTTTTCTACATAACTGAAGATACCATTCTGCCACATGGAAATAGCTCATATCAACCATTTAAATATTGGAAAATGTTTGCAAAAGACAGTGATTTGTGTGTTTGTACTTAAGGTAAAGCCCATATCTTAACAATAGATTACAGATATTGACCATTTAACTATTAAAATTTGTCCCTGATTTCATAATAATAAAGTTGTATTGATGGTGTATGGAAGATTTATTAGTCACTATGACAGTGGATAAAGAGTCATTTGAACTAAAAAAACAGTATCAAACCATTATGATAAAAAAATTTAAAGTGGGAACTCCATGTATTCCTCTTTCACGAGATTTTCAATTACCACCTGTTTTATCACACCATTCTTGGCAGTTACAAGTCTGCATTAGGTTACAGATTTTGAAAATGCACCATGCAGAGGTGTCCGTGCAGATGGCTGCTCCTGGCCCTCAAGTCAAAGGCTGTTTAAAGGCTGTAGTTTTGGGGACATTTCTTTGTTGCGTGGAACGGAATATAATAATCACTCAGCAACAGAGAAGTTACATGTTAAGTTCAGTTGATCCCAGATTGCAATTTATTAAAGATGGCAACAAGGCATCAAAGGTGTTTGTTTTTGTTATGTTTTTATTAATGGATATTTTCCTGTTTCTTTGTTTCCTCCAACTAGGATTTCACTTTCATGAGAGGGCGAGCCTGGTGTTATACTTAACAATATAAATGAGTGACATGTTGCTAAAGAAATATTTGTTTACACAGTTTATTTACATATGGGCATTCCTCAGAGATACTGGGATTTATTCTTAGACCAGGAAAATAAAGCAAATTTGCAATAAAGTGAGTCACGAAGAATTTTTGGTTTCCCAGGGCATAAAAGGCTGTACTTGCACTATACTGCCGTTTAATAGCATTGTGTTTTAAGAAGTACATACCTTAATTAGAAATAATTATTTTATTGCTATAAATGGTAATGATAATTTGGGCCTTCAAAAAGTAGTAATTTTTTTGCTTCAACATTGATGACTGCTGACTGATCAGAGTAGTGGTTGCTGAAGGTTTGGTGACTGTGATGATTTCTTCAAATAAGACACAGTGAAGGTTGCCACGTGAGTGCACACTTGCTCTCAGGAAGGATTTCTGCATAGCGCGTGATGGCGTTGGTAGCATTTCACCCACCGTAGAACATCTTCTGACACTGGATTCAGTCCTGTAAAGCCTGCTGCCGCCCTATCAATTATGTCCAGCAGTATTTAAAACCAGTGTTCACAATGTCTTGATAAAGCGTAAATGCCATCTCAAGAAACCACTTTCTTGGCTCATCCATGAGAAGCAACTCCCAGTCCGTTTAAGTTTTATCACGAGATTGTGGCAGTTCAGTCACATCTCTGACTCTACTTCTGAGTCTAGTTCTCTTGCTCTTTTTCCCACATCTTCAATTACCTTCCTCACTGGTGTTTTAAGTCCTGTAGTCATCAGGAAGAGTGAGAATCACCTTATTCCAAACTCTCTTATGTTGACATTTGGACCTCCCCTTAGGAATGGTGAATGTCCTCAACGGCAAATCCTTTGCAGAGGATTTTAAATTTACTTTGCCCATATTCATCAGAGAATCATTATCTATGGCAGCTATAGCCTTATGAAATGTATTTCTTAAATATTAAGATTTGAAGGTCAAAGTTACTATTTGATCCTTAGGCTGCAGAATAGGTGCTTCATGCCTGTTAGTGGGGCTGAAGACAGCATCGATCTTGTGCACCTCCACGGAGACCTTGGGTGACCAGGTGCATTACCAATGAGGAGTAATATTTTGCAAGAAATTTTTTTCTTTGGCTGAATGCTAGGTCTCAACTGGGGGCTCAAAATATCCAGTAAGCCATGCTGTAAACAGGTGTGCTTTCTTTCAGACTTTGTTGTTTTATTGATTTAGCACAATTCTAATCCCAAGGATTTTTGAAATGGTCAGCTTCGTCTTCAACCTAAAATCAGCAGCTGTGTTAGGTATGGGAGTCCTAGATGGCATGTCTTCCAATATAAGCCTGGGAATCTGCGGTTTAGCATAGCCATCTTTCTGGATGATGCCGGCTGACCTTCTGAGTCACTTGCTGCAGCTCCTGCACCAGCACTTGCAGCTTCACTTTGCACTTTTATGTTAAACCTCCTGAGCTGATCTGTGCTCGCTTCAAACTTTTCTCCTGCAGCTTCCTCACAGTCTCTCAGCCTTCATGTTATTGAGAAAAGCTAGAGCCTTTCTCTGGATTAGGCTTGAACTAAAACTTACTCCATATCAGCAGCAGGCATTCGTGTGTTTACTGGAAGAGCACTTTATTTATTTTGAGAACAGGTTTCACTGTGTTGCCCAGGCTACAGTGTAATGCCATCATCATAACTCATAGTAGCCTCTGACTCCTGGGCTCAGGTGATCCTCCTGCCTCCGCCTCCTACATGTCTGGGACTACAGTGTAATGCCATCATCATAACTCATAGTAGCCTCTGACTACTGGGCTCAGGTGATCCTCCTGCCTCAGCCTCCTACATGTCTGGGACTACAGGTGTGCACCACCACACCTGGCTAACTTTTCATTTCTGGTAGAGATGGGGTCACGTTATGCTTGCTTTAGCATCCCCAAGTTCTAGGATTACAGGTATGAGTCACATACTAGTGTCTGGGGTTGCACTTTTAATCCTTCCAGAATGTTTCCTTTGTATTCCCAGCTTGGCTGACTGGCCCGGGAGGCAGCCCTTCCTACTTGCCTTCCTCACTAAGGTCACTCACTTCTAGCCTTTGACTTAAAGTCACAGCACATATGCCTGTCTCTTGTACTTTGACACTTAGACATCATTGGAGAGTTACTAATTCACCTAATTTTCATATTGTTTTGTCTCAGGGAATAGGAAGTTCCAAGGAGAAGGAGAGAGATGGACTAAGAGCTGGTCAGAAGATCAGTCAGAATACATACAACATTTATACATTAATTCACTGTCTATCATGGGCGTGGTTCATGGCACCCAAAACAATTACAATACTAATATCAAAGATCACCTTTCTCAGATCGTCATAACATATGTAATAATAATGGAAAAGCTCAAAATATTGTGAGAATTACCAACATGTGGGACAGACACAGAATGCGCCCATGCCGTGGGAAAAGCGGTGCCTGCAGACTGGTCTGGTGCAGGCTGAGCGCAGACCTTCAGTTCCTAAAACATCCCCATCTCTGCAGAGCGCAGTAAGAGGAGCACAGCGGAAGGAGGTTTCCCTGTGCTGGCCGCAGAAATATGCGTAGTGGGCAAAGCACTTGGACTACATTTTTCTTTTGTTGTTGTGTTTTGTTTTTACTTTCTCATTATTCAACTTCCCTTGAAAGCTTAATCCTTTTCTCCTAGCAGTCTTATCAAAAATACTTGTATCAATCAGCGACTTAAAACTATTTTATCCCTTGGATCCTGTTTTTTTCAATTAAATTATGATGAAAAGCCCTTTCATCTTGTGGACCTTTTTGTCCTAAATTAAATTAGTTAATATTATAAAAAGCCCTTTGACAACTGCAATGTCCTTTAGAAATACCAGTTTTGACCATTTCTCTTTCCTTCTGTTGCGCTGACGACTGTAACTGCGGAGCGCCTCACTTCCGGTGGAATCCCCTGCCCCTTGGCCCCCCCTCCCCCCAGGCTGCCTTGTCCATGTGGTCCTGGGGGTTAGCAGTGACCGCCACCCTCCTGCCCTACTTGTCGCTCTTCTCCCTCCCCCTCAGCCTGGCGCTCGGGCGCTCTCTAACGTGCGCGCTCCTTGGCCGTGATGCTGCATAGTGTGCCCGCCTCGCCCACAAACGAGCTCGGAGCTGCTCTGTCGCTCTGTGCTCAGTTATGTTGCAAGACGAGGGAGGGTGGCTGCGTTTCCTTTTTTACCCTTAGTGCTACAATGGCCTCAGGGTGAGTATCTACTGCTCCTGTGTTCGCTATTCATGATCTTAAAACTTTTTGAAATGAGTATTTGCAAAGGGTTGGTGGCCGCCTCTGTGCGCCCCTGCTCTCTTCCAGGCCGTGCCCGTGAGGCTCAAATCTCCTTTATCAGTCATTGCTATGGCTTGTCCTTAGAGCAGACTGGATTTTTCACCCTGTGTTGTTTGTGTAATGTATATCACCTTTGCTTATAACTTATTTCCTTTTTAAATCCCTAAGCGATTTTGATGACTTTATCTTAAGATTAAAAAGCGTGGAAAGAAGTTTGGTAGTTTCTTGTAAATTTAAACATATACTTACCTTGTGACCTAAGAATTTTACTCTGATAGTTGCCAAAGATAATTGAAAACTTATGTCACAAAAATATTTCTATAAGAAATATAAGCTTTATTTAAAATAGCCCTTAAATAGAAGCATAGGCGTCCTGAATGTCCAACATCATTAGAACAGATAAACAGTTTTTAGTATTATTTATACAACAGAATCCTACCAGCAAGAGGGAGGGGCAGATGACTGAAACCCATGGCAATATGGGTGAAGTTTACAGACAGCCTAGGGAGCAAATAAAGCAGGTGCAGAAGACTAGATAATGTATGATTCATTCAAGTGCAACTCTAAAAACTGCATGAATTAATCAGTTCAGGTGGAAAAAAGGTCAAAAAGAGTGGTTGTCTTGGGGATGGGGATTGATTAAAAGGCCTGTGGGAGGGACTTTATGAAGACATTAAATGTTCTGTATCTTGATTGGATATATGTTACAAGGATTTACCCATTTGTCAAGATATAATGAGTTATATATTTCAGTGTTTATAAATTTTGCCTATAAGACTATTGAATATTAACATCTAGTTAGGGGGTTTATTATTTGCAATGGTATAACTTAGCAGTGCTGAAACTACCTCTTTGTAGTTCAGACTTGAGAAAATATGTAAATATATTAAGGATAGTGCCAGATTTCTCTCTGTTGACTAAGGTAATTACATACGTGGAAATGAGGAATACTTGAACGTACGCTGTTGTGTTTGGTTGAAACTGAAGGTATCAGCATTTTTAATCCCTCTTTATGGATGTGTATATAAGGAGCCCAGTCCATAGAGAATTAGACACATGCATTTACATGTACCCGTGTGTGTCCTTACATGGGGTCCCCATGTGTATCATGTTTATATAAATGAGAAGCTTAGAAGCAACGACAGCAGTGGGATATAGTTCTAGCTCTTGGATTTTAAACACTGTTCTTTACTGAAAAGAACTGTGATTTCTTTGAAATTAGAATTATAAATGGCAGAGTCAGGGGCTGGTGAGGTATGAGGCAAGATGGGAAGGAAGTGTAGCGAGAACGAGGAGGAGGTGGGAAGGGCGGCAGAGACTGTCCTGACGGGGCTTCCGCTGGCCTCACCTTGAATGGCAGCAGTAATGGGTGATACTCTATTGGATAAAATATTGAGTCAAAATTAATAGGAATGAATGAGGGAGGGCAAACGGAGAGCTCTTCTTCCCAGTAAAATGCCAAATAACAAACACAGAAGGGGTGATAGGATTGTAGCTTCATCACTTTGTTGTATTCCTGGAAAAAAATGTGGAACCTCAATCTGATCTTGAGAAAACATCAGACAAATCCAGACTGGCTGTATTCTTCAAAAGCGTCAAGTTCAAGAAACAAAGAAAGGCCGAGGAACTGTCGTACAGTGAAAGGTACTGAAGAGACTTGACAGCTAAGTGTCAGATGTGATTTGGGATTTGAATTTGGACCAAAGTGTGGGGGGGAGATAGCTGTAATAGACAGTATTAGGATAGTGGCTGAAATGTGAATGTGGATGTTTAATTAGCTAATATTTTATTATATGGAGTAATGTTAAATTTTCTGATCATTTCCTCTATTGTAACTCGTGACAACCCCAAATAAGTGAGCGAGACAAAGTCTCAATCAATAAAGGTTGGTTAAGCCAAAATTTGAGAATACTTCTAGGGGAAAACATAAGCCCACAGAAGCACCTGTGACTGTTTTTTTTCTGAAGAGGAACTTGGGTATTTCAGTATTTTAGAGGATCAGAGGGCATTCAGAAAGAAAAAGGAGGCGGGATCGGGTAGTGAGGCAATGGTTATATTCTTATGAAGCCCGGGAGATCTACATTTTACATAAGATAAGGAGAATGTTAGAAGAGAAAAAGGGTGCAAAAGAAGAATCAATTGCACAGATGTCGCTGGGTGAGTGGAAGAATGATTGATCTTTTCTCTGTTTCTGCACCTGAGAAAACTTGTAATCAACAGTATTAGTGTAGAATTGAGCAGAATTTAATTTTAGAAGGTGGTATTAGCCTGTAGACCTAAGTTTTAATTTTCATGTCCTTGTTTTTGGAGACCAGCAAAAAATTTCCTTAGGAGTAATCTGTGGGGCAGTCTTTGTAGGTAATGGATGCTTTTTACCTTTCCATGGAATGTGGTTAATGCATATTGTAACAGCTCTTCATGTGGAAGGGAATGTTGCATGACTCAGCCTCCAGGTTGACCTTCCCTTTCTCAGAAGAAATTTTGAGGGCTTCCCCAAGATTATTATTTTCCATTGCATTTGTAAAGAATATTCTTCTTCTTTGTTTTTTTAAGGAAATGCACACTAAAGCTTTCAAGGTAAATGAGTACACCAATTTGCTCTTAAAAATTAAACATCTTCATTACTATTGTGTGTGTTTAGACTGATAGAATTTACTGAGAATGTTAAAGGAAATAAGATAAAATATAAATTACTGGTAAATCTTGATTCCTTAGTTCAGCAACTGCAACAGAATTCCATAGGCTGAGTGGCTTATAAACTTCAGAAGTTTATTTCTCACAGTTCTGAAGTCCAAGATCAAATTGCTGGCAGATTTGATGTCTGGTATGGGCCCAGTGCCTGGTTTATAGGCAGCCGTATCCTTGCTGTAACTTCATGTGGTGGAAAGTGTCGGGGAAGATCCTGGAGTCTCTTCCAGGAAGACACTAATCCCATTCTTGAGGTCTCTGTTCTCACGAAGTAGTCACCCCACCCCACCCCCACCCAAAGGACCACCTCCTAATGTCTCCATCACATTGGGGGTTTGGATTTCAATATAGGAAAATTTGGAGTAAAGGGTATACAGGTATTTCTTATACTGTTCTTGCAGTTTTCTACAAAATTGAATTTTTGTCAAAATAAAATGTTAGAAAAAAGGTATAAAAGAAACAAATCTAAGAATGATGAGGGAAAGATATTTAAATATTGGGGCTTATACTAGAAACAGAAAGCTCCCTTTCATGCTGTTAGATATGTGATCTGGTTTAACTTTGTCTTACATTTTCTAGCAGATTGTTGCTCTTTAGGGTACTGGAGCTACCCCACGGGATCAGTACTAACCCTGATCCCAAGCTTCCATTTCATTCTTGAATTACCTCTCAACTCCTCGGGCTTAGCGGTCTTCCAACCTGCGTGTGAACACCTAGCTCACTTTGACAGTGGGGCGCCTGTTCTCCTGGCTAGACCACCTCTTCATTTCTTTCTGACCCAGAGACTAATACTGCTTCACTCATTACCATTTTATCTCATGAAATATTTCCCTCTGAGCAAGAGCGTGGCATTTCTGTGGTATCCGTCTATGTTGCTTGAGGCATTGTAGCAAACCCACAGGATATTCAGGAGATATTAATATTTCACGGGAAACACAATGACATCTATTGGACAGAACTTGACATAATTCACAGCTTCAGTGTTAGCTTGACATGGTCCCTTTTTAAATTTTAAATCAATATAGTTGTTTCATTGAAGTTGTATCTTTGTGAAGCTATATTTTTAGTAGTTGCTCATATAAAGAATAAGCACTGCATGAGATTAGCAAGAAACAGAAAATTATAATTGTGGTCTCCAATTTGATACCAGTTCTGGGAAACTGGGTAGTGCCCAGCTTATGCTACCTTGACATTCTAGCTCAAAATGAGCCAGAGCTATTTATGAGTGCCTTGGTGATCCTCTGTGTGAACTTCTTGAAGGTTCTTGTAAGACAGCAGAAGGACTTTCTGAAGTTAAAAAATGCTGTAGAAATACGGGCTCTTGATATCTTTATTAGCATACCATTATAATTTTCTATTAGTCCAGCCATAGACTTGGGAGTTTATGCTGTGAAATTGAATTGATGCCTTAGTAAGCGTTCTCGTGTGGTTTCTGGAAGAACATCTCTAAAGTGTGTGGTTTGAAATTTTTTATCATTTGTTAACTGTGACTTTCTAACAGTACTGATAAGTCACAAAGTCATCATAGGCTACCAAATAATAATTATGCTTATTATTTTACATTTGCATGTAAATAAGTTTTTCAGCATTTTATAGTTTGAGTGATTCATTAACTATGTAGATAGGTTCTTAATATTTTAGAGTTATTATATCAATAATTATAGAAGAGTAATGATGGAAAAGCATTTTGCTGTTAATAACATTTATACGATTGTAATCAGTAACAAAACATGATGTGCTAACATACTCTATTAGGTTAAAGATTAGAATTTGAAAATTAATATAAACAAGGAAATAATTAAAAGTTAGGTCATAGATTATCATAGAAATTTAATGTTGTATTTTTAAGATAGTATAATTCATTCTTCTTCTTACACAAATGAGAAAACTAAATCCCAGAGAAGTGAGATGAAATCTCATGATAAACTGCCCATGTCCCAGAACGTCATCTTGTTCTCACTTGTTTGTGATAAACCATTTCCTGTCTAAAAGAGACGGAGAACATCTGGCTGCTGATCTCCACCCTGCACGCAGCCGTTCCTAAAGCCTCAGAATTACCGCATCAGAGGCAGGTATACACTTGGATATCGTTTGCGTAGGGACTTCACTATACAGAGACTGAAAACCCACCTTGAACCAGGCAAAGCTCCTTTCTCTCGTAGGAAAAGCGAGGTCTACAGGGAATGTTTTGGTTAATGCGAAGGAAGGTTTAGTGATAGATTTTTAGGCGTGGAGGCTTTTGTGTGGCTAGATTGTTCAAGGTCTGTTATTTGTCTGTCACTCTCTATTGGCTCAGTTTGTTAGCTTTGTTCCCAGATAAGCTCTTTCCCAGGACTTTGGGTTAAAGAAAATACAGAACTAGTAGTCTGAATAAGTGGTAAGAAAAAAGTTATGTTAGAGTAGAATGTCTGGATTTATTAAAAACATAAAAAAGCTTAAATAGATAGGATCTTGTTTACAGATGATAAAGAAAGCAACCCGAGTTTTTGTGACCCTCTGAAATGCTGGCATGTCTTAGAGCATGAGAATTTCAAGTGCTCATGATGTTTTATGTAAATTCTGACTGTCATCTGGTACCTGCAGATCAGCAAGACTTAGAAAAAACCTGGAGCTAGAAAATCACTGGGAAGTTAGGACTGTTGACCAGATAAATTTTAGGAACAAAAAGTTAAAGAAACTGGGTTGAAGGCCAATGGTTTACTGTAGTTGGGTGTTCAACAAAGCAAGTAGGCTCCAGAGACTAAAGGGAGGGGAATCAGACCCCAGACACAGCGTAACAAATGGCCAGTACATGGAGTCATATGTTTTAATAGTATGTTTTACACACTACAGAATTTTTATTATAGTTTGTTTTTTTTAACTATGGTCTTTATTTTTGTTATTTTTTTATTCAAAGTACCAAGATACAAATATGCAGGGAGTTGTGTATGAACTAAACAGCTATATAGAACAACGGCTGGACACGGGAGGAGACAACCAACTACTTCTTTATGAACTGAGTAGCATCATTAAAATAGGTAAGAAACACTTTATGTTCCTCTTAGAAAAATTGGACCAAGATTCTTTCACAAAAAGTCATAAACTAATTTACTTACTAAGAGGCAGATGGAAGTCATTTATTTACTTCTGTTACTGGACTAAGTTAAATCAAAGTATGTTTTTGTGAAACCACCAGCATGAATCAAACCTAAAAATTTCTAAATTAACTAATTCCAAATAATTATCTGCCTGATGTATAATTGAGATAAACTAGGTGCTCTCTAATTAGTACCTAGCTTTCTTTGGAAAGCATAGTTTTATTGAATTCAATCACATCTTTGTAAAGGAAATGCTTAAATTTTATGGGAGAACAAGCATTTTAAACTTACTTGGGTTGCTGACAATTGTGTAGACTATACAGGAAGTGGTTATATTGTAATTAAAATGGGAAAAGTTATATCAGAAAAATTTTTTTTACAAAGGTGTTTTTTTTTTTACAGCACATGATTTTTTTTTAAAAGGATACCTACTATGGCAGTTAGATCTTTTGGGTTTTTTATTTGAAAATAAAAATATACTAATGCTACAATAATAGTGATAACATTTTTTATGTGCTCAGTATGCACACATATTATTTGTTTTAACTCATTTATTTTCATTACAACCTCAAGAGGTAGTTTTTGTTATCATCACCATTTTACTGATGAGGAACATGTGTGACAGAGAGGTTACATATCTTACCCAAAGACACAACGATAAAAAGGATTTAAGAGGTGGTTAAATTCAGGAAATTCTATTACCCACCATGGTAACTTCCTTCAGATGACCTTGAAGCAATTTCAGGTGAGTTAAATTGTGCTCACGTCAGTGATAACGTGCACACTGTCCTTTTGGGAGATGGTCGTTTGGTTATTCAATATAGTGAACATCATTTCTGGTATTTTAATATTTTATTGCATAGTGTGTTTACTGCTATGTGCTTGGAGGATGTCACATCTTAAGGTTTGCAATCACTGATGAAACATATAGAAGACATTCCAACAATGTTACTGAGGAGAGCCATAAATTTATTGCACTGTGTTTACTGTGGGACCCTTGATCATGTCACCAAATATATTCGGAAGACCTCGTCTCTGAGTCTCACTGTAGAGAATTCATATGTGCGACATTTTTGCACTGAGATTAGATTCTTCTCTTTTTATTACTTTGGCAGCCACAAATGCTGACGGATTTGCACTGTACTTCCTCGGAGAATGCAATAATGTAAGTATCTAAATTTAGATTTTGGTGCTCTAGATAAAAAATATCATAAGCTCTTTATTATAAAAATCTTAAGTTATAAACAACTTAATAGACATTTTATAACTAAATACTTTAATTTAAACCTAATTTGTAATTTGTTTCAGTGTGGTTATTACCAGTCAAGAATTTTACTGACATGTGGACATTTAGGCACAGAATCCTATAATTTCTTGATGTAATAGTTTTGTTTTGGCTTTTGGTGTCCTCTATTATGAATGGTCTTTCTACACTTACTGTTTTGTATATAAGTCGTCTCTGCATCACGGGGTGGGACGTGTGGGGAGACATTGTGCCCCTTACATGTGATTTATGTAGCATGAACTGAGAACAGAAGTGTAACATTTCTGTGTAACTATTAGGGTTTTTAAAGATGACCCTCAAAGTCCTACGGAAGAGTTACTGAGTCTAAGTGCCTGGGCTGCCTCGTCTGTGGCTCAGGCCATTCAGGGTGTGGAGATTCTCAGCTGTCACTTTCCCAGGCCTCCACCAGCAGGCGGTCCTGCATCTTCTGGTGTAGATTACTTCACACACAGCCTGTCAAACGTAACACGTACAGGCGCTTTCAAAAATATTTCAAGTTATTCAATAACTGGCATTTAGTTTTTGTTATGGTATTGCAAACACATGCATAATGTATTTTGCCATGATCTGAGCCAATGCTACTTATATTCATAGCTTAAATATATAAAACCCATTTATACATTTATTTGGCAAACTTTTACTATTCAGTTTTTATGTGTTAAGCATTGCTGTTTGAGAATTGGGATGTATTTTTGTAGTATGTGATCTATATTCTTGAGTAATCAAAATATGTGCTATTTAGATTACATAAAACATTAACAGGAATAGAAAAAAGCATTCTGGGATGTTTTATACTATCCTGGAATTATATAGTTATGCAAAACATCAAGGTAGTTGCCCGCAAAGTCTTTATTGAATGATTGAATTAGCTATGATGGATCCTCTTCCTGTCTGTAGCCATAGGTTTTCCCCGCGTTATAACCCCTCATGTTCATTCACAGGAGTGGAAGCTCACCTAAGGCCAGGACGTTCCCTTGCTCATGTCGGGGCTCCGCTCTGGCTCTTCTCTTAGTGTCTGTCAGGCTAGCAGACCCGCAAGAATGTTAGTAAAATGCATTGTTTGGTTATTACTGCCATGCTCTAGACTGTTATATTTTAGGCACTGTTAGTACCCTTACATGACTAAACTACTAAAATTACAAGTGCATATTGCTTTTTTCTATTTATTTAAAAATTATGGTTTTTTAATTAAAAATTAGAACTTTTCCCTTAGATAATTTGCCATTATTTTTATAATTGACTGGTAAGTATGTGAACTCAGTGGACTTGTGGGAGCTTGCGCCCTACCACTCCCTCTCAGACCACCTCCAGGCAGCTCCTGGGTTCAGCCATGGCAATCACGTCTGTATCCCAGAACCTCTCCCTTTGATCTCAGTTCTCATTCAAGCACGTCTGTATCCCAGAACCTCTCCTTTTGATTCGGGTTCTCCAGATCCGGAGTGGACATGTGGCCCTAGCTGGGCCCCTCAGAGTGTCTTTTAAAATGTGGCTGTTGGACTCTGTGATTCTAGCTGTTCACCTGAACAAAAGTGAAAAGGACCTTGAGGCTTGGGCTACCACTGCAGGCTGGGCCTCCTTTGCCACGTATAGAAGAGTAGGGATCACGTCTGCAGACCAGGCCCAGGGCCACATGGACAAGCTCCCGAAGTGCTGACTTCGTGGAGCTTGGATTTAGATTCCAAAGCCCATGTTCTTAATCATGTGGCTGTATTTTTTTATTTTATTTGCGGACTTCTCTATACATTGACCTTGGTAAAGTAGCTTCCTAATACATAAAAGCTTTTCTGTCTACATTGTTTAAACTGTAATTCTGTGTATATCCATTCTAATTCCTTCACTTTTATTTATCCTCCACTTCATAACTTTATGAAGGGGCTGGGGGTCCCACCCCTCAGGTATTAGTCTAAACCCCTGCGGTCGGTTAATCACCCTTCCTGGGTCCCTCCTGGCCGCTGATTCCTTGCTCCTTCTTTCTTTCCGCAACTTACAGACCTAGTCTGTCTTGTTTAACATAATATCCCTAGAATTGTAGCGTATATAGCAGAATTGTAGCTTTTTCCGGCCTTCTTAAAGCAGATCCCACTATATTTTGCTTTCATAACCGAGTCTGTAATTATGTTTATCTGTAATTTGTCTGACTATTTGTTTATCTGTCTTTCTCCCTAAAATACAAGCTTCATGAAGGCAGAGACCTTATCTGCCGAAGAGGATAATTTTGGGAGATAATTATGTGTTTTTTTCACTCTGTTTTTTCCTTTTAAGTACGTTACATAGGTACCTAGGCCCTGATCACTTCCTTAATCCAGGGATTTCTGTGGGTAGGAAGAAGATAGGACATTACCCGAAGTCTAAAATCACTCAGGTGTTTTATCTCCCTAATTTCCTCTTTCCTCAATCCTCATTTTCTTCTTGAATCTTAAGTCTCTTGCTTGAGATCATTTTTCTTTCATTTGATATGCATCCTGGAGAATTTCCTTAAGTGATAGTCTGCTGATGGGAAAGCTCTTTCAGTTACTGTTTCTCTGAATATTTTGTCCATTTTCTGGAAACATATTTTGCTAGATAAAGAATTCAGGTTGATAAATATTACCTTTTATATCTTGAACTAAGGGTGTCCATAAAGTTCATGTGCGATTTAAAATAGTGTGTAATTTAAAATTGCACACAAACTTTATCTAAGGGTAGATTGGTATTTTCCCTCCAGTACTAATTTCAAGATAATCCAGTTTCATCTCAGGCCTTACACAGGGTTAAGTGTATTTGTCCTTCAACCAACAAGCTGAGTGCGGTCCATTGCCAGTCCCGACCCTGGGGAGCAGGCTCCGATGGGACTGTTTCCTCCTGGCAGGGTCCCAGGACTGACCTCCTGTCCCCTACGCGTCATGCTGCTTTCCTGGGGACAGATCAGAACATCCAGGCCTCCCCCATTCCCTTGAGAAAATGCCAGCTCTGGAACTCAGTTCCCTTGCAGGGTTCCTTTCTTTCCTTCCCTTTGGATTTCTATAGCTTCCTTTCATTCTTCAGCCCAATGATACATTGTAAGCGTTTTGTAAAATATACCTTATGTAGCCTTTAAATAATTAAAAAGTTATTTTTTCCAAGATGTTGGTTAAATGATCTAGTCTGATGGATCACTTGTCTGATATACATCTAAAATGTATATAAACAAAACATTTATTTTGTATAGGTCAGCAGATACATATATATTTTTAAATTTTTCCTCTTTTGTACATAAAAGGTAGCATATTATAGATAATTATCAATCTTTTAAAAATTACCTCTGGATTTGAAATTATAACTATAATATTTTTATAAGTAACTCAGATTTAAAAACAAAACCAATATGTTTTAATGACAAACTTACAATAATGAAACCAAAACACACTAAGATAAAATTTTAAGCCTGTGTCAAAAAATACTAAAGGTTATGAGAAACATGGAAGTAACTCAAATTTAAAAACAAAACCAATATGTTTTAATGACAAACTTATAATAATGTAACCAAAATACACTAAGATAAAATTTTAAGCCTGTATCAAAAAATACTAAAGGTTATGAGAAACATGGAAGAATTATAAAATTCTTATATTTATAGAAGTATTAATTTCTTTTTTCTCATAAGTGAGTCAACATAATTTAAATCCTGAAATTGATGTAATGAGAAATGTAATTTAAGTAACATTTAAATGCCAGAAGTTTCACAAATAGAATTAAAAAACTCACATTCATATTAATAGAGAGCAACAAAATCTAAGAAAACATAAAAAATTAAAAAGAAGACAAACTAAATCATAAAAAGCACTAAAAATAATAAAACATAAAATGTGATTGTGATAATCATGAAATTATAACAAAATTACAGGTAAAGTAGACCCAGCACTTACAAATAAAACAAAATTAAATCAGGTTAAAAAATACTCAGCTGTCTTCTAGGAAAATGCAGATGGAGGAGAGCAGGGCCTAGAGATCAATAGCCAAGTTCAATTCAAGGAATAGACGTATTAATGGGGAAGAAGGCACTTTTTATCTGTAGAGGATTTAGTCTGCAGTGAAGGTAGAGTTGTAAGGAAGTTTTATACGGTAGATGTTTGGTACATAGACGTTTATAAAACAAACCAAGAAAATGACAGAAATACAATAGTATTTTTTAGTATAAAAATTTTAAAAAAACAATTTAGACTTTATTAGTAATATCATTTCTTTGGTTTATTTGACTAACATGTATTAAATACAGTATATTATTTCATAATTTACCAACTTGTGTTTTGTTTTCTGGGCTAGCCCCTAACTTTAATGCATTCAATCCATATTTAAGAATTTTCTTAGGATTTTCATAATGGCTAAAATAAAACTTGGAAATTAAACTTAAACAATATGCAAAGTAATTCTTTGCACAAAGAAAAATACCAAATTTACTTAATACAATATTTAGAGAGTAATGGTTATCAAAATACACTGTTGGCAAACCTCTGAACCAAGTTGTTCATGATGGCAAATCCACATCCTTAAAGTATTAAACATTTTATACGTAGTTTTGAAGCATTAATTCAACCCATTTTACTGGTCACTGGCACATGGCAGGCAGTGTTCTAGGCACTCGAGATCCTGCAGTAAGTTAAAAATCTCTGCTTTCTTGGGATTTACACATGTACACATGGAGATAGAAAAAAGAAAATCTGGATAAGCCAGGAAATCTAAAGATATTATTAACTGAAGGATTAAGATGGCCATTCATTAAACTAATTAATAAAAAGAGAACTATAATCATATATATTTAATAATTAAAGAGATTAAAACAATGGATGTAGTGACATGGAAATGAAATTATGAGGGCATATTTATGCTAATAAATGTGAGAAACTAGATAATGTAGATATTTTTCCAAAAAATATAAATTGCCCTATCATATGCAAATGATAGAAAATGTAATAGTCCCAGGCCCAGGAAACAAATTGGAAGCAGTGCTGAAATATTACCTTTCTACAAATGACAGGGTGTTTATCTATTCAGCAGACTCGTTTCTGAGCACTGGCTGTGGTTGGGCACGTGCTGAACCTGGGCTGACAGTGATGGACTGTCCAGCCTCCTCCCTGCGCTGGGCACTGGCTGCTGGGGACGTCCTTCAGGAAGGAGAATGTCAGTGCTGGTTACACTGTTTTAATACGTGGAAAAAGAAGGAAAACTTCTTTTTTAGTAGTTTGGCTTTGAAATATTTTTGGTTCCTGAGTTGGATTGTCTGAGACCTGTTTTATCACTTGTGTGACTTGAGCAAAATTCTTAAACTTTCTAAACATTAATTTACTCTACATTGGTTAAACTTTACATCATAAATGCTATTCATTCAACAAATCGTCTTAAACACCTATTAGCTACCAAAAAAGTTGTGTTGAATTGCTAAAATACAAATATAAATAAAAATTCATTCCTCACATCAAAGAATGTAAACCAGTAGGGGAGAGAGAAATAACAGTTACAGCCCATTGTTCTCCTTGCTAGCCCAGCAGAGGGCAGGGCTGCTCTGGGATCATGAACTTGGTAGGGCTGGGTCACATGAAAGAAGATTGGAGTTTAAGCTAATATTGGAAGATCTCTCCCTTCTAGATGATACGGGAAAATAAAGGACCTTTGTTAGGCAGAAGAAACAATTTGTGAGAAATATGGAGCTAACAAAGGAAACAATGTGTTTTGTTCCTGCCTTCAGCACTGTTTGACCCGCTGTACATGTTTGTTGGACAAAATTACTTTTTCATGATTAAGTTGTTGTTTAATTCAACTTTTAATGTTTTTATAGCTGACCCTGGGGAGCGCGCCTCCCATATCCCAGCTGATCTATAGCATACTTTATAATATCATCATAAGCTGTTTGTAAGCACTGAAAATATTATGTACATTATTTTTCATATATTGTATATTTTTAAAGTAATCTTTCCATAATTTACAGATTTGGCAAATTAGTTTAGTTAAGCAGTTTATCATTTTTATTTACAAACAGGAACAACTAGATAGCTATAGGAACTCCTGGATTCATAGAATGTTAAAGCTAAAAGAGATACTTCAAAGTTACTGAATCTAACCTTTTTGTTGTGATCATGAGGTTCCCAAGTTCTACTCTGGTTTGAGGACTGTCCACGTTCACACAGCTGGTGAAAAACCAGTTTTTCATAGAGTCCGAGTCCACAGGTTCCCATTCTGGGGTTGTTGAGCTTTGCACAGGCGGCAGCTGCACATGTTCCTTTACCCATATGCGCTACTACCGCTTTTAAAGGCTCGGTTCTTCCCCCTCTATTGATCTTATCCTTCCTACAAAGTGGGCAGAATACATCTGGGGTACAAATAGGGAAAAATGGAAAAGCAGAAGAATTGAAGGTTTATTTTTACTATGTACACCTTAAACCAAAGGCGTCCAACCTTTATTCTTTTCTGCTGCAAATTTGAGGAATCGGAGCTATCTTGGGCCACACATTAAATACGCAAAGACTAACGAAAGCTGATGAGGAAGAAAGCTCTGTGCACACCTTGATATCTAACACCACAGATAAGCAAAACAGTCCTCAAATAATCAACAGTGACCTGAAAACGTTGCATTGTTTTGTATTTTGAGTCTGTAGTTTATAGTGTTTGTGTGCCTTTTTGACTTGCACAATGAACTCTAGCGGAGAGTTAATTATTCGGGTTTGGTGACTGTGGGGCATGTTGCTCATTCTGCGCCCACATCTAACTTTGTTTACTGTCTAGCGCCATCTAGTGTCTCATGACGCTCAGAACTTGCTGGTAACCGAAATAACTTTTTCTTCTTCAAAATCATTCCTAAAATCTGACTGGTTGTGAGTTGAAGTCTTGACACTAAAATGAAGTTTCACAAATAAAGTTATATTTGAATTGTGTATTAAGAGAAAGATAAGAGTGTTTACCAAGTGAAGTAAACTTATCTATTTGGTTGAGTGAATCAGAATTTTCCATTTGATAAAAAATATAGTGTTTATATAAATAGTATTAGTCTATTCTCTTGTACATTTTCCACTAAATATATTTAGTTCTCCAGATTCACTTTTCTTATAATTTGGATGCTTTTGAGCCAACCGATTGGTTATGACAGCTGTTAACCAACCTTTTCTGGTTAAATGATCTAATCCCAGAGGCATACATATTTCACATTATATATATACTTATATGTATATATATGTGTATATATATAACCACACAAATATTGAGTAGTTCATAAAGAGTTTCTCTGAAAAGCTGAACAAGCAAACCTCTCCCCTAGGACCTCCCGGCTCTGATTGGAGTGACCCCTGTCCTTGAGCAGTCTCCTCTGTGCTGAGGGGTCAGGAGCTGGTAGTCATGTCCCCTCTGCAGGCCTCAAGTGGTGGAGAACTGCAGTCGCCACTTGTCATGTTGATGCCCTGAAAGCAGTTCATGTCTTTTCCATGCGTGTAGTTGTAGTTTTTATCTTTAGCCTCTTAAAAAGGTTCCGATAAAAGTTTTAATAGTTATTCACTATTAGAGAAGGATATAATTTTGTAGACTCCCTTCAAGACTGGATCTGATAGGTAAGTTAGATATTATAACTCATGGATACGCACTAGGGGGTTTCTAAACTGATGTCTGCTGATGTTTTTTCATCCTCCTGTGAAGATGGGGTAGTAATTTTTAATCTGAGCACACCAGTTAAATCCACTAATTAAGGGGAGAGAAAATGTACTTATGAAAATACATCAGAGCCAGTGTTTTATCTTAGATTGGGCCTCATTTTTCCTTCTGCTTGAATTTCTGGCCTTCATGTCACAGTGTATATAACACTTGGTTAGCACTTACCCTCAGCTCTCACCGCAAATACGTCTACTGAAAAGATCATGAGATAATCAAACAAGTATGAAGTCTCTTCCGTAAAGAATTCTTACTAACCACAGGCAGCGGTTCTAAGAAGCCTTTTGTCAAGCCAAATAAATAGAACAGCTTTCCGTGCATCCTGGGAAAGATTCTCCTTTCCTCTTTCTCTTGTATCATGTAGAAACTCTGTACAGAGGAAACAGAAGTTTTATAATGTTAAATAAACCATTTAATAACATACTAATGTATAAGTTATTCTACCTTCATTGAACTATGGAGCAAAGTATAAACTGAAGGTATCATAACATTCAGCCTTAAAAGGTCTATGGCTAAGTCATTTTTAAAAAAGATGTATGTTGTGTATCTTAACAGACACAAATGAAGCCAAAAACTATGATAAAAACAAACAACAAAAACAACAACAACAACAACAAAAATTCCAGAGCTACTGTTGGTGATCCCCTGTAGAGTCCACCCTCTGTTGTTGTCACGTGATGCTCCTCTTTAGAACCTTCTCAATCCAATTTCTCTGACATCCGCACACTGCCCAGCTTGTATTTATTTTGGGTGGGAAAAAGTTGGCAGATTACTTGTAACCATCTTACAGTTTTAAGAGGGAAAAACATAAATATGAACTCACCTGATGATTTTCTCTATTTTATGTTACATAAAATAATTAAAATGTTTTTATTTGTATGTGTAATTTCTTTGAGTGTGATACTTGGTGAGGCAATCTCCAGGGTGAACTCCAGGCTTCCTCTCGCATGTCTATGGTAGCAAATGGTCTCTCTCCTCCACCCTTCTCATTTCTTCTGCTGCAAACCATGTACTCTTTTGTTGATTCTTTTCATTTTTTATTATAAAATGCATCTTCCCATTAGCCTTTCCTCAGGGTCAGAGATGATGGTCTTCCCCTCTTTCCTGCATTTCTGTCCCTCACATTGCTCACGAGCTGGATGATGAGATTCCTCTTGTAAGGAGGACGACTGCACTTGCTCTCCACTCTCCTCCTTACCCTATGAGTGAGGGATGGAGCTGTTCACGACTGCAGCCTCCATCAGCCAGAAGAATAATTTTTCCCACCATTTGTAAGACCTCTTTGTAAATCCATAACATCCACAGGACAGACCAGCTCTATCCACTGGTCCCATAAACTTCACGTATTCTAAATAAGCATCAGTTTTTCAAATTGAACGGTTATTTCTTTCTATAACAAGTGATCAACTGTGTTTGAGGACCAAAGAATATGCTCACCATTGCCACTAACGTCTTGTCCTGGAGTGAGAAGAACGTCGTTTTCATCTCACATTGATAAGCACATAATTCACATTCCTGAAGTTTCTTCTTCTTCAGATCACTTGGTAAACCCTTCCTAGAAGGCATAACTGTTCCTATAATATGTGTTTTCATTTTATGCAGTTCTCAAGCAAGTTGAGGGCTTGTATAGAACCTGTCAGTATAGATGTGATCTCCTGAACCACTTGTATGTGCTTGCAAGACTTGTGCCAAATGAATCACTATTCAAGATGTAAATGGCAAATCAGCATGAATAGACTTTCTGTTGTTGTTTTGCCAAATAGGGAATGTGAGAAAACACATAACCATTTTCTGAATCACACCAGCAAAAACATAAAAAAACATGTTGACGTCTTCCGACACTGGAGCAGAACAGGAAAACCATTATGTCAGGCGTGGGTCCAACAGAGGGTTGGAAGTTAAGAGTTATCTGAACTACTCAGTTCTATCTAAGCTCATTTCTTGCAATTCTGTCTTTAGCAGAATAGTTGCTCAGCATCTTTTTTTATGATTTACTTTCTCTAAGTTTGTGGAAATTGTCAATTCTGATTTTCTTCAGGCTAAATACACCATATTCTTTCTTTCTTTCTTTCTTTCTTTTTTTTTTTTTTTGTGGTCATCTCTTCCTGTTCTTGAATCATTTTTCTTCTCTCAATCTTAAGAAAAGGCAACCCACTGAATTGTTTAGGGAGACTGATAGGTACTAAGGCAATGATAGTCTGACTTCCATGTCACGTGTTATGTTGCTGCATAATAGAATTAGAGTAAGTTAAAAAAAAAATGAAGTGCTGGTGTGGTGATTGCAGTCCTAACATTTTGGGAAGCCAAGGTGGGGAGATTGCTAGAGGCCCAAAGTTTGAGACTAGCCTGAGCAATGTAGTGAGACCCCATCTCTGAAAAAGAAAACAAGAAAACAAACAAAATAAAACAGTGACACAAATTTCTAGCCTTTTAAAAAATTAATAAGATGAAACTGTTATTTATCATCTTGTATATATATTTTTTGTCTCTTAACCTTGTATTTAAACATATTAAGTTAAAAACTTTAGAAGGTTTTCTTTTTACAATAATCACTTAAATATATCTTCCCTATGTATTGTATTGATTAGTAAATACTACTAAGCCCAGTCATAACTACGTAGATATATTTGGATTGGCTTCTGATGATTCATAGTGGTGACTTATTTAAAGCAGCCGAGGTTCGGCCTGAGCTTTGCTTTCCTCCCCTGTGGATTAAAACAAGAAACTCATGGTTATAGTGCAGTTCTGTTTTGATTGTAAGATGTTTAAAAGAGCATTTCTTGATACTACAAAGCCTAAAAAGCCACTGATCTGATAAGTTAATAAATAACATCTGTGTCATGCTTTCAACTACCTTAGTAATAGAAAGTATTAATAGGAGCATAGGTTCAGAGAGTTATTCAATGCTTATTGCTTTAAAGTCTCCATTCATTGCTACAACAGTCTAATTGAAGATAAAAATTGAAAAAAAAAAATTCTTCAGAGAATTTACCTAGACATTAATATTTTTCAAATTTGGTAGATATTCATGGTACAATTTCGTCAATATTTCCCTAATCCATAGATGATTGTTTGAGCACCAATTTATTTAGTAGAAAATATTTTTGAAATATTTTTAGATTTCATCAAAATAACTGATCACCTAAGTTTGTCAATATTTTTGCACAGAGAAGAGCAAAATTTTCATGTAGAATATTCTGAATCTGCAATTTTATGAGTAATCCAGTTTAAGCAATGTGTGTCTTACAAAGAGGAATAATGTTCAGAGAAGGAAAGATTCTTAAAGAAAATGAAAAATATAACCAAATCTGCAGCTAACAAGTATCAAGTGTGGAGGGAGGGGGGTCCGTCGTTTATTTGTGGTATGCTAGAATCGGGAGCCCAAGGACAGGATGTGTTTCTTTCTCATTTTATTATTTTCTATGAACCAAAATAGAAGGCTAATTTAGGAGTTTTTCTGTGCATTTCTATACATTCTTTTAAGTCTTGATTCAGTTCTGTACTTTGTGTGCTTGGAAATATGAGAGGGAATTTCTGGGTCAGTCTTCCAGTTTACTGCAAACACCTTTCCTGTTTTACATCTCTTCTTCTGATGGTCTCATGGTTTTATTGTGACCACTCAGTAAACTCGAGGCGTCTTGCGATCCTGTGTGAATTTACAGGAAAGTGAATGAAACGTGTTCTTTTCTTCTTCCTAGAGCTTATGCATCTTCACACCGCCTGGGGTGAAGGAAGGGAAGCCCCGACTCATCCCTGCTGGGCCCATCACCCAGGGCACCACCGTCTCTGCCTATGTGGCCAAGTCCAGGAAATCACTGCTCGTGGAGGACATCCTTGGGGTGAGTGGCTTTTAGCTCTTAATGACATTTTTAACCTAATGTACTTTCAATGTTAAAATTCAAACAGTTTTATAAAAAATAAAAGCATTAAAGTAAGATAGAAGTTAATGAATTAATTAGTAAGTTAATTCTGTATACTCAGAAAATCATGTATACCCAGAGAGAGCTAGATTTAAATAAATAATTCTTACCTTCAACATATACTATTACATAAAAATATTTTATACATCTTACCGTTATAGCAAACTGGATGATTACTGTTTGTTTCCTGTTCTGCCAGGAGGCATGTGCGTGGGCTAGCTGTTGCTGTATGACCGCTGACTCAGATGTTAGTGATAGCATACGATAGGTGTTAACTCTGATGAGTCTAAGGACTGGGTGGTTCTGCTGGTCTGCACGGCAGTCAGCTGCGCTTACCCATGAGACTGAGGTCAGCTGGCCATCAGGTAGGTGCCGACTGCATCCTCACGGCCTCAGCTCTCCAGTGCCTCTCACTCCCTTCCAGTAAGGCCAGCCTGCCGTGTTATCGTGATGGCAGCGGGAGTCCTAGAGAAGTTGGAAACATACTATTGAGTTTTCAAGCCTCTGCCTACATCGAGTTTATTCCCCTCCTAATAGCAAGAGGGCAGGTCCAGACTGAGGATTAAAGGGGACCCACTATGACATGGATACAGAGAGTCAAGACAAAGTGGGGCCCTCAGTCCGTCTTCAGCCGTCCCTGTGATCCCTGTGATGAGATGTCACCACGGGGTAAGGACTTTAAAAGTGACAGGTACAAACAGATGTACAGCTAATTAGTGTGTAATTTTGCCACTAATTGATCTTGAACAGATTGAAAAAAAAAAATGAAAGAAAAAGAAAGTGTAGGAAAGACAGAAGATAGAAGCACATTCTATACATAATCTCATTTGAAAATGTTTGATGGTTTATACTAGCTTTCAAAAGATTTGGAAATTACAAGTATAGGTTTATACTATTCCTGAGTCATGAAAAGTTTTCATTCAAACCTGATAGCTTCTGACAGACGGTAGAAATTGAATAAATAGAATTGATGGTTTTTTATATGAATTCATTCTATTTTTCTTTTTTTTAATTTATTTTTTTTTTGTTAAGTCATAGCTGTGTACATTGATATGATCATGGGGCATCATACACTAGTTTCACAGACCGGTTGACTTTTCTATTTTTCTATACTTGGAGTGAGTCTTGCTAAACTATAGCATTATTAAAGACAAAGAACCAAGTTCATTTCCTATGATAAATAATTAATATTTATTAGTTGATTTAAATACTTAACAAGGGCCTTTGAGATTTATTTAGAATAACTATTATTAATGTACTTTTGTGTTATTCTAACACAAAACAGAAGAGAAAAAATGTACATATGTAATTTTCTTCATATGATGTTTGCATTTGGAGTAATTTTCAGTGTTATATTTGTAAAACTCGTAGGTCAGTTCTAGTACATAGAAGGTGGTGGATACATGCCAGCATTTATGATTACTTTTATTATTATTGTATGAGATGGGCATATCATTTATTTATTAAATTTATACTGTAAAAAGATTTTAAAAATTAAAGTAGTATTGGGTGTAAGTTCCATGTTACTAAAAGTGTTTTCTTATACAAGATTAATGGTATAATCATTTGGTTTTCCTTTGTAAAGGATTTCTTATTATTGATTACAAATATTGTGGCAATTTCTGATAGAAGAATCATAACTTAATGATGATTTCCCTGAATTTGAATCTTTTCATCTTTTATTTTTTAGGATGAACGATTTCCAAGAGGTACTGGACTAGAATCGGGGACTCGCATCCAGTCTGTCCTCTGCTTACCGATTGTCACTGCCATTGGCGATTTGATTGGCATTCTCGAGCTGTA
Source organism: Loris lydekkerianus (assembly GCA_963574355.1). NCBI lineage: Eukaryota > Metazoa > Chordata > Mammalia > Primates > Lorisidae > Loris > Loris lydekkerianus. The sequence continues at coordinate 31,405 of CAUYPK010159987.1, read as the reverse complement.
TCGGCACTGGGGAAAAGACGCCTTCTGCCTCAGTCACCAGGAGGTGAGCTCTCAGCACTGCTCACCCGAGATGCTCGTTAACATTGCTAAGCAAATACATCAACAAATACTTAAAATCATGACTTAACAGTGTTTTGATACTAGTCCTAATGTTTTTAAGGCCTATTTTTTCTTTGTTTTTATTTAGAGGGGAAATGGATGACGTTAGAAATGCAATCTTTTTTTTTTTTTTTCCTTTAAGAATCCATTTTAACAATAAAAAGTATGTGATGCTCTGAATCAAATAAAGTGGTAGTATGACTTCGGAGAATTTTCAGATTCTGGTTGTCTTTCTGTTTTCTTAAAAATGTACTCTTTCCGGATTGTGTCCTGTAAAAAGGTTCTGGAGCTGGGGGGGAGAGGGGGCACTCTGGGAGGCTGAGGTGGGTGGATTGTCTGAGCTTAAGATTGCATGACCAGCATGAGCCAAGTGAGACCCCTGTCTCTACTAAAAATAGGAAAACTATCTGAGCCTCCCTCTGGGCACTTGTGGTCCCAGCTACTCAGGAGGCTGGGGCAGGAGGATCACTTGAGCCCAGGAGTTTGAAGCTATGCTGTGAGCTATTACACCACGGTACTCTACCCAGGGTGATTCTGTGAGATTCTGTCTCAAAAACAAAAGAGGTTCTAGTGTCAAATAAATTTGGAAAACAATGAGTTCTCTTTACTCTTGACTAAATTGGAATTGGCTCATTAATAATAAAAGCAAAAGATGATATATTTATCACACCCAGTAGGAACCAAGTCTCTGACGTGCCTAACCCTGTCCGCCTGTCTGAATGAGCCTGTGTCCCGCAGCTCCACTGTCCCTCACTCCTCTAGCCACACTGGACCTTGGGGAAGGGTGCAGGCTACTGCTCAGGCCTTAGCCTGCTCACCCTGCCTGTGGCTGTGCCTGCCCCAGGGTTTTCCTCAAGTGTGCTTTCTCTGGGAGGCCTTCCTGAAACATTGAAACGCTCTGTACAGTTTTCCCTTTTCCTTTTCCAGTTTCTTTTTCTCTGCGACACGTGTCACCACTGTGTAACATCCTTTCTTCCCTGCCTCCCCCACCGCACACCAGAACTCTTCTGCTTTTGTTCTTGTCTACTGTGGTGTCTCCGCACCTGACACTCAGCAGGTGCCATGGGAATATTCATTAAGGGAGTGAATAAAATAAGAAATAGAATAGCTGGGAACTTGAGAAAACAGTCAGCTAGTATATACATAAGACTTGGACATTTTGGAAATATTTCATTTTTAAAGTGGTCATTAGAGGCTTTTTAAATCTATTTTTGTTAAACGGAAAAATCATCGTTTCATGTTAAAATCATTGTATCATTGGGCTGCACTTCTCTTAATAATCAGTTTGTCTTCCTTTTCATCTGGAATTAAGATGAAGAGAGAATTAAGCTTAATCAAATGCAACAGAAAATATAAAAGAGAAACGTTATAAATATTTGTTGATTTGTGTTTGGCCAAGCATTGAAAAGCTCACATTTGTGCTAAAATCCTTTGTTGGGATACCTACATGTGACTAATAAAAATTTGTCTCGTGTGTGTATGTGTGTGTGTGTGTGTGTGTGTGTGTGTATTTTAGGTTGCGACAGCAAATCTTGCCTGGGCTTCAGTAGCAATACATCAGGTGCAGGTGAGTTTTGAGGATGTTTTTACCGGGGCTTCCCAGGAGAGAAGAAATGTTTAGAGCTCAGCATTGGGGGCTTGAGTAGAAGTTCATAAGTAACATAATCCTTTATTTTTAGATATTATAATATTTCATTATTCCTAGAAATTTTTATTAATCACATGTATTTACTTCCTGCCTTAAATGTCTTGCAATTAAATATATATGCGTGAATATAAAATTTATACAATAAATGGTATGCATCATGCAATGATATTTGTTTTCTACTGAAGACCTAGGAACATTCTCTTACTGGGCATTGCATTGATATTGTAATGATTTCATTTCTTACATGTTCTTGTGAGTATTATATGAAATGTTAATGCTAACTAGAAGATACTTGGTTCTTGAAGGCATGATCTAATTAAATATCACCACCTACTTAGGGTTCCCTGAATGTGAGCAGTGCAGGACTGCGTTCGTCCTCCTCTTCTTCTTTTTGAGTGGGGGGCACAGGAGGTGGTTGCTTTATTCTTCTAGTTCCATTTCAGCAAACTGAGGTTGACGAGGAACGGTATGATAGGAAGAAAAGAGAGCTGTAGGATAATGGTAAAGCAGCAAGACTTGTTGAATCATCAAGTATGGGGAAACATGTGCCCAACTACAGCCGTCCACAGACGACCGTGAGGTGACTCTGGAGAAGGCTGGGGAGGCCGCCTGGATCTGAGCGTTGCTCCGCTGCTTACTGGCTCTGGAGCCTCAGCAAGGGTCTCACCTTTTTTATGCCCCAGTTATAAAATGTAAATCCAATGGCTGTGATGTTTCGGGGTGATTAAATGAGATGATAAAACGTTTGGAACAAGGTTTAGCACATATAAGTATTTGATAAATATTAATAGTTATTGATACTATTGTTACATTATAAACCAAGAGATTTTTTTAGGCCTTTTTTCAGTAAGTAGTATTTATTGTTAAATAAATAGAAATCTCTTATAATGATAGCCACAATTTTATACGGCAGGTATGCAGAGGCCTTGCCAAACAGACAGAATTGAATGACTTTCTCCTGGATGTATCAAAGTAAGTGTTCATTTCTAAGAATGGAGTAGGTCTTATTGGGCGTTGCTCTAAATTGATTGCAGGCCGTTACTGTGACATACTACCGCCAACTGCAGCCGGTAACGGAAGGTCGATCTTTAACATACAAGTACTCTGGGAAGAACGGTTGATCCTATTTTCGATATGGAATTGTATCCTCATCTACGTTCTCTCTACAAGTGAGGACTGCAGATGTGTGTGATGATCTGGATTTGAATGTGATGCATATTTTCTAAATGTCTCTCTTAGAAAAGGTCAAAGCCACAGGTTATCTCTAGTTTTGCAGCAGTAGGGGCGAAAGAAAGGGCTTTAGTATTTTTCTAAAAAGTCCTCTTTGGCATTTTCTCACAATGTCAGTAAATTAAACAATATTATTAATGTTATTATATTAATTTTCCTGTGTATAGCATCTCACTTATAATTTTTGAGAAAATGTTCCATTTCTCTGAAGTTTGATCTAGAAAAACTCCCTTGGGCTGGCAGTATAAGCAATTACAGATCTTTGTTAAATTTCAGGTTCATGTTGGTTTTGCTTGCCATAGGGGAGGTCTTCTGTATATCTCACCCACATAATTTATCATCAGAGTCTAAAAAGTGCCCCAGGATATTGTAACTTCAGAGTCACATCCTCCCCAATTTTACTGAAGGAATAACCTGCCTCTTCTGCCGTTGCCTCCAGCAGTGACTATGACGTGTGTCATCTCTCATGCGTCACTGTGGCAGTACTTAATAATTTACCCATTAATAATTGGTTGAAAACTTCCAGTTCATGCTACATATATTTACTATAAACGCAGATATGAAATTAGAGACGTATGGGACTGAAGAAGCTCTCTTTTGGTCACCTACCCAGCTAAGGGCCAGCTGAGAGAGGAGAGCCCAGGCTCAGTTCTCTGCTTCTTTGCACTTTCTTTTTATTGCCCGCCTCTTGGTCATCATTTTACTGGAGTTGCCTTTTTAATCTGTGTACCGTAAATGTCTAAATCATTTACTGGCCATTCATGAGAGTGACTACAGACTAATCATTGCTTGTGTTCTGACAGTTCTCAGATTGCATTAATTTCATAGCACATTTAAACTTAATATTAACTTTCTTCAATTTTTCAGTGATAATTTAACATTTTAATCATATTACTGAGATTTAGCAAATTTAAATATTTTTATTCAGATCAAAGTCATTGATGAAAATATTAAATGTAGTGAACCCAATTTTGTTCCTATACAGTTTTAGTTAAATGTAACAAACTTTCTGTCTCCATCAGTTTACCAATAAATTAAGTACTAGAATTAGAATCCTTACAGTAAGGTCAATGATGAAGTTTCATTTATCCATTTAAAATGATATCACAGTATGGATTGATTGTTTTCACAAAAGGACAAAAATCAAGTGATAAATGTCTGTGTGTTTAATTTAAATGCAGATAAAACCAGGAAATGTATTCAAAGTTTATTATGTACTGGGATATAAGATCACTTACAGGACTTATGTTCTTTTCTTTCAGAACGTATTTTGATAACATAGTTGCAATAGATTCTCTACTTGAACACATAATGGTAAGTTACACTTTTTTCTGAAAATGATTTTCTTTAACTCTTAGACCCGTGGTCCAAATATATGGTAAAACATTTTAATTTATTAATCATACAAGATCTTTTAAGTATTACAAAAATGTGGTGGTTAAGAATTCACCTTGATTTGTTTGTCACTTCCGTTAATTTGAGGGGGAAAGATTTGAATAATCTTTTTAAAAGATTAATGGACAGCAATCATTTGAAAAGACATTTGTTTTCTTTTTGTATTCTTCAAAACACCTTTTACGTGGAGGCTGTGTTAGGAATCCTCAGCTGATTCTTCCTGATCTGAAAGTTCATTCTACTGAGTTTTATGGAGTCTTTGTGATTCCTTTTCTCAGTGGCTGGTAGGCCCTTGGAGCCAGACAGCACAGAGTAGAATTAGAGTCACAGTCCCCAGGCTACTGTGTCTCTTGCATCAAAGTGACGTGTGGGTGTGACTGTGGACGCCTGGCCTTTCCTGGTACCATCTGAGTCCTGTGCTATGCTTAGTAAACGTCCTTCCTCCTTCTCATCTCGCTGGTCCATCTCAAAGCATTAAGGGGTCTGCTCATTTACAGGTTTTCTGATGCATATGGATCTGTTTTTTTCTGTCATCATAACAGACGAGCATGGAGTGTGATATGTACAGTATCTTATAGAGACAAAGTTTACTATGGGTAATTAGAGAATAACATTAGGGGTTATTAACTTCAGTGATGGTCTTTCTGGACAAAAAAATGGAATGATAATACATTAAACATAACTTTCCTCTGATTATGAAAAAATTTAAGAAAGTTTTAAATCAATGAATAGTTTTAGAAGAATATAAAAATATAATGTGGACTGACGTTGAGCTTGTATTAGAGGTACAAGAAGCACTATTGATTAGGATGTAATTTATATGCCATATAATTCACCATATAAAGTGGTCAATTTAGTAATTTTTAGTACATTCATGGATAAAGGCAACCATCACAGTCAATTTTAGAACATTTTAATCACCTTACGAGGAATCCCCACACCATATTAGCTGTCATGCCCTTGCTGGTTACCAGCTGTACCCCTCAAGCCTGCACCACTGTGCAGCCACTGGTCTCTTCCTCTGAGGTCACCAGTTCAATGTCAAAGGAATCAGGCGTCCGTGGCCTTGTGTGCGTGGCGTCTCTCACTTAGCATGACGTGTGCATTGTTCTTCCATACTGTAGGGTATCATCAGCATTTTACTCCATCTGTGACCAAATAATATACCACATAGACCACATTTTTATCTATCTATTGAACAGTGACAGACATTTAGGTTATTTCCCTGGTTTTTCTCTTGTGGTAGTGCTGCTGTGAACATTTCTATGCAGCTTTTTCATTTGCATGTCTGTTTTTCATTCTTGTGGGGTATATACTTAGGCGTAAAATTGCTGGGTAATGTGGTAACTTTATATTTGGCTTTTTGAGGAACTGCCACGATGTTTCCGCGGCAGTTGTGCCACTGTCATGTTCAACAGCATTGCACGAGGGCTCTGACTTTTCTCCATCTTCACCACACTTACTATAATCTAACGCCCTCACGGTGCGCGCAGCATGCAGTCTCAGCCCGGTTCTGACTGCTGAGGCTGAGCACCTCTCATGTGTTTTTTGAAATGTGGATCTTCCTAGGACAGTTGTCTTCAGATCCATTGGCCACGTTTTACTTGAATTCTCATTTTACAATCGACTTACAAGAGTTTGTCATACATTAAAAATAGACCCTCTTCTCTCCTAAATGGTTGGCTAATGTTTGTACCACTTACGTAGGTTGTCTTTTTACTGTCTTGATAGTGTTTTTGAATAATGAAGTTTTACTTTTGATGAAATTAATTCATATGTCTTTGTCTTTTGCTGTTCATGTTTTGGTGTCAAATCTAAGGGTCTTTGGCCAAATCGGAGATATAAGAATGTATCTGTGCTTTCTCCTAAGAGCTTTACGGTTTTAGCTTTTTACTTTAAGGTATTTGATTTGGCTCGAGCTAATTTTTGTACATCACGTGAGCTATGGGTCCACGTGGCCTTCATTCTTTTCCATGTAGCTATCACATTTTTCCCAGCACCATTTGTTGAAATGACCATTCTTTCCCATTCAAATGGTCTTGTGAAAAATTAGTTGAGCACAAACACGTGGTTGACTTTCTGGACTTTCAGTTCTACTCCATGGACCTGTGTATTTCTGCCATACAGGTGGTACACACTTTATTGATTACTGTTGTTCTTTTACTGTGGTATGTTTTAAAATTAAGACGTGTGAGTCCTCCAACTTGGTTCTTTTTCTAGATTGGCTGTTCTGAGTCGCTGGAATTACATCTAAATTTTAAAATCAGCTTGTCAGTTTTCACAAGAAGTGAGAGAGGGATTCTGCTAGGAATTGTGTTGAACCTGAAGAGCAATTTGTAGTATTTTATCTTAACAATATATAAACATGGGTTATTTTCTTCATTTATTTATATGTCAATTTTTTTAGTAAGGTTTTGTGATTGTCGGAGAATAAACACTGGTCTTATTCTGGCACATTTATCCCCAAGTGTTTTATTTTTTAATGCTATTAAAAATGGAATGTTTTATTTTATCTTCTGATTTTTATTACAGATGTAGTGAAATAAATTGGGTTTTGTTACATTTATAGTGTATCCTGCCACTTGACTAGCTCATTTGTTAGTTCCAGTGTTTCCCTGGTGTGTCTTTTCTAGTATAGCGTCATGTCATCTGCAAGTTGGGTAGTTTTGCTCCCTCTTTTCTACTCCGGATATGTTTTCTTTCTTTTTTCTTCTCTTTTTTGTGAATAATTGACCTAGCTATAACCCATAGTGCAATATTGGAAAGAGATGCCAAGTGTGGGCATTTCTATGCTGGTTTTGATCGTGGGGGAGAAGTATCTAATGTACCCGTGGTTCTTCTCTTCCAGTTTCACAGAACTGATTTCTTTTTGTTTTTTAATGTGTTGCCCGGGACCCTAGGACACTGTTGAATGGAAGCAATATATCCAAAAGTGGATAAGCTACGAACTTCCCTTAACGTGTATCCCTCTCCCATTTCCTTGCTATTTGTATAGATTCCTAGCAGATACAGATTACCAACTTAAAAACTTTTCCTTCTGTTCTTAATTTTTTATGAGCTTGCATCTAATTGAGTGTTGAGTATTATCACATCTTTATAAGCCCTTCTTAAGATGATTTAGCTTTTTTCTCCTTTAATTAATTGGAATAGGAAATTATATTAATGTATTACTCAGTGTTGAGCTGTCCTTAAACTCCTGGCATGAAGGCTATATAATTCTAACGTTTTCTTTACCCTTGGATTGGTTGTTAATATTTATTTCCAATTTTTGCATCTGTTTTCCTAAGTGCATTTGCTCATTAGTTACATTTTTCTGTCCTTGGAGAGAATCAGTATTAAGTTATGCTATATTTTAAAAGGAGTTAAGAAATGTTCCATTCTTGGACTAAAATAGTTTGAATAACATATGAATTATTTGTTCCTTTATGTTTGATATAAATCAGCTATAAAATCACTTGGGTCTCATTAGGGAATGGGTCTATGATTCTCTTTCTAATTTCTAATATGGTATTGGTTCCTTTAGGTTTTCATTGACCCTTTTTTGCTATAATATTTCTTGAAAATCTCTTCATTTTCATAGTAGATAGCAGCCAGAGTTGTAAAATAATAAACAAAACACTTCACTGTTTCTGTCCTCATGGAGCTTATAGTCAAGTGCAGGAGACAGGTGTGAATCAGATACCAGCATGATGTTGAATCACAGTCATGTTCGCAGCTGTGTAGAAGCAGACACAGTGTTTTGAAAGCTCTGAAGAAAAGATTTGACCTAGTCAGGAGGACCGTGGCAGCTTTTCCTGATGCTTTCCCCCAGGGCTGAGGGATGTGTGGAAGTTACACAGGCAAATAGGGGTGGGTCCCAAGTAGCTGGGACCATAGGCACCCACCATAACACTGGGGTATTTTTTTGTTTCATTTTGGCCAGGGTGGGTTCGAACCCAAAACCCTCAGTGTATGATGCCTGTGCCCTACCCACTGAGCCACAGGAGCCTCTCAGCATATTAGTCATTAAAGCATGGGCCACAAAAAGAGATAGTGCAAGTTCAAATTCTAGATCCTCCATTTACTAGAAATGTAGTAATGGGACAAGTTACCTTTCAGCACCTCAATTTCCCCAATGTAAAATAGGATAAAATTTTTCCCTAAATTAATATTGTTACTGTGAGGACTAAGTAAATCAATGCATGTAAGATGTATAAATATATCTAGAACATAGTAAACACTCAATAATTATGAATTATTGTTAGGTGGTACAAACAATGAAATTCACCTAATGCAAATATGAAAACTGTGGGGTTTTTTTTATTTGTTTTTGTTTTTACAACTGTTGTTTCACAGACACTGCCTGATTGTAATGATTGCTTGCCTTAGATCAGGGTAGTAGGAGAGGGCTGATTGGTTCTGGAAGGGGGGTTGGGAGGCAGAAGCATCCTTGTGAACCTAGGCCAACAGCTGCTCACCAACCAACGTGGAGAACTTCAGTATTTCATCACCCAGCACAACAGCATGGATTCTTGCAGGTCTCTGTTAGAATTAGTGTGTTAACAGTGACTTTCATATTTTTTCATATTTTGTACTTATGTATTTGTTTACTTATAATGCAAATTCCTACTGGCTAGAGTGAAAAGAGCTGAAATTAATATTTATTTCATAATGTTCACTTTAAAAGTCTTGAGTTTTTCCTTGGCTTACTCTCGTTTTGTCATTTGTCTTCAGATATATGCAAAAAACCTGGTGAATGCCGACCGTTGTGCACTTTTCCAGGTAGACCACAAGAACAAGGAGTTATATTCAGACCTTTTTGATATTGGAGAGGAAAAGGAAGGGAAACCTGTCTTCAAGAAGACCAAAGAGATAAGGTACAGGTGTTCTAGAATGTCCTCTGCTCTGATTGCGGCAGTGCAGGTGTCCTGTTACCCATGTCTCTGTGCCTATTCACAGGTATGCTGACAATACTTGTCATACTGTGGTATCATTCCCACCAGGACCCGCCTCCTGAAGGTAGTACTTCTGGGAATGACATTGCAGTGCCAGCGAAACCGCGCCTAGGAAGCTTTAGCGTCACTCCTGGAAATGCCGTCTTCCGGAGGCGGTCCTTTTGGAAATCATGTTGGAAAAACTTACTAGTGCTCCCAGGTAGGTAAAGGAGTCTGCAGGTTTCCCACATCTAGGAGCAATTTGGCCCCTTCCTCTTCCCAGCCTATGGGTGTGTCTCTCAGTCCAAACAGTGGAAATTGATCTGGTACCCTCGATGGCTTAAACGCATACTGTAACTGACCAGTTGGTTTAGTCAGTCATACAGCATGCTTTTGTTGTATCTTGAAACTAAAACATTATTTGTTCTTTTAAGTGTTGTCACTTAAATGAACAGACTGGAGTTTCTTTTGCTGATGGAGGCATGGGGGCTTACTCATACTTTAGTCTGGAAATCTACAAGGAGCACTGTCACAAAACTTTAGGAATCAAGCTTAACATCCAAAAGTTGAATTGTTTTTAGACATTTGCATTTCTTTTGCTTTATATGTCTTAACTAGTTTTCTGCATGATTCCATAAAGTTCTCTGGTAATTACAACAGTCTAGTAAAACACCGTGCCTTATTAATTAAAGATTGCCTTTTATCTGTCATGAGATGAAACTGACGTCAAAGAAACTCACAGCGTGGTCCGTCATGGGCCTCACCACCGTCCGCCACTAGACACTTCCGTTTTCTGCTTTTAGGGTTTATTCGTACCCTATCCCACGTTCATGTGATTTCATACTGATGTTTGGGTTTTCTTTTTAATGTGTTGTATTGTTAAGTGGATATAGTCACTTAAATAAGTCATTTCTCTCGCTGACACTTCTGGTATTGACTTATTTTTGAAAATAATAACTCAAATCCTATGACTACAACCTTAGGAAAACAGGATAATGTGGTTTGTAACTTGTAGATGATGGGCTGATGCCAGCTATTTTTATGAGGGCATCCTTCTTAATTATGAACATCCACCAACCATTTAAGACAAACCAGGAAGAGTTTGAATAGGTTACCGTTTAGACTATTGTCAGAATAAGACAAGCCGAAATCATGAAGTGGGTTCTGAAATTCTTGTTCCTGGCAGTCTAATTCATTGTGTTAAAGTTCCTCAGAGCACAAGAAAACCAGGAGACAATGACCCTGAGTTTCATACAGTGTTTGGTTCACTTTGTGGTATTTTTAGTACTCTTGTGACAATTCTCTTCTGATTTCTTTTTTTGATAATCCTTAGGGTGAGGTTTATTTCATTTATCATTTCCTATAATGTTACAAAATGTAATATTATAAAATTTATTTTTTGACTATTAAATTTTAGACATCTTTCTCAAATTAATTTTGAAATGATTGCATGTATGATAATAATATGGTAATGATGAAAATATTTATAAATGAGAATATATTTATTTACCAAAGAAAAATACTCATATTAGATATCAAAAACAAATACTTCTTATATTTGATTGTTTTAAATTTAACAAATTAGAGATGTAAAAATACTAGAAGTTTTACGTTGTGTTATTTCTATAGAGCTACACTGTGTAGTATCTTGAGATTCAGATGTAACCTGTGAGTTTGGTTGTATATGTGGTAGAAAGCACAGTGGTACAGTCCTGTGTTCTAGTTTTAATTGTGCCACTAATATTTTAGGAAAGCTGATGTTTTACTAAACCCACACAGCCTCAGTTCACACCTTTTGGAGGATCCACTAATAAAATATGTGATGAAGTAGAGTTATTATTGGTCAGTACAGGAGAATACTTGTTAGTTTTTTAATCTCATAATTTATTATATTCTGAAAGCAGGTATCTCAAGTGGTTACTATGTAATGTTTTTCTGCTCACTTTTACATATTTTATAGATGATTTGGAATATGTAAATGCAAAATTGATGCATACCTTTAAAATAAAACAATGTTTTTAAATTCAATATTTGGTAGTAATGAAATGTTTCTCAATTATTTTACAGCACCTATCTTTTAATTAGCATGTCCCTCTCTTTCATATGTGCAGATTTTCAATAGAGAAAGGAATTGCTGGTCAAGTGGCAAGAACAGGAGAAGTCCTGAACATTCCGGATGCCTACGCAGACCCGCGCTTCAACAGGTAGGGAGGCTTGTGCCCTCCGTCCGGCTCCTGCACGGAGGCTGCTGCTCTGGGTCCCACCTCAGGTGGTTCTTAACTGCTTAGTTTTCCCCTAACTCTATTACCATTTGTCAGTGTATGCAGATATTTATAAAATGATGAATCCCAATCCATTAACATAATATTGAGCAATAGGAGTTGAAATGTTATAAAAATAATAGGAGTTTTAATTTATAGAGCAGTTGTGAGGTTCTGTTTCTTCCCAGGGTCATGATTTGCCATGAGCTCATTCTCTTAACGAATCATGTGCTCCAGGGGCTACGGCCTGTGGTGACGGCTTCATGTTGTAAGAAGTGGGGAGGGGGAGCTCCCAACGGCAGTCGGGAACTCTTTAGTTTAGTAGCTCTTGACTGACTCAGGGTAAATTACTTAATCTCTCTAAACCCCAGTTTCCTATCTTGAAAATATGTTTGATAATGCCTGTTTTGTCTTTTTTAAAAAAAAAAAATTATAGGTAATATTCAGAAAAGTCTGAGAATTTCACATGACACATTTTAAGACCTAAATAATTTGTGGCTTTTCTTAGGTATTATTGAAGTCAAATATTAGGATGACTTAGGAAGATTTAAACCATAAATCTCTAGAAATTCTCAAGATTGAAAGTCTCAAGAGATTGATGTTATATGACTGCTGGGGAGTAATAGTTCAGCTATTTTCATAGCAATATTTAGTTAATTTAAACATTTGGTTTAAGAGGCAAACGACATGAGCAATAGGAAGTTTTTTCGTGTATTTGATCAATTAATATCAAATATATACCACTCATATAAAAACATCGCTGTATGTGTCTGAAAATACTACTTTTCCAAAAACAAACTTCTCATTTCAGTGCCTAAATATAAAAAAAAATTATATATCCTTAAATAAAAACCTTTCCAATTTATGGGTTAGAGCATTAAGAAAATGAAGGAGCAAGCAACAAATAGGGAGAAAATAATCTCAAATCAGGTTTCCAATAAACTGCTTATATCTAGAATTTATAAAATATTCTTCTAACATAATAAGATAACCCAATTTAAAAAAGATTTTACCAGACGTGTCACAAAAAATATGCAAATGACCATTAAACACAAGAAAAGGTGTTCAGTGTGAGGGGAATGTAAATTTAAATTACAGTGAGACCTCACTACGCACCATGGTTATAGTTTAAAAAGATTGGCATCAACAAGGATTGGCCAGGATGTGGAGACACCAGTGCTGTCCTGCTTTGTGAGCGGGAATGTGTAATGCTGCAACTGCTTGAGAAAACTGTTTGCAGTTCATTGAAAAATTAAACATAAACTTACTGTATATCCCATTAATCAGATCAACTTCCAGCTATTACTTCAAGAAAAATGAAGCATGTGGACAAAGTCTCGTGTGTCAATCTTTAAAGCAGCATGGTTCATAATTGCCAACTATTGTCTATCAACAAATAATATTGTCCATTAACTGGTGAATGGATAAACAAAATATGATACACCTATTTAATAGTGGTACTATTAGCAATGAAAAGGACTTGACCATAGTTGCATCAACGACATGGCTGGATGCCAGAGCATTATGGTAAATGCTGCGTGAGAGGCACTGGCACTGACGTCTGCCGTGTAACTAACCACCATCAGCTACGCTGCTGTTTCTGTGGAACTCGGGTATATTTTCAAAGGCACTTCTTTAAATTTGGAGTCAGTAAACCTTTTCTATTAAGAACCAGGTAGTAAGTATTTTGGCTTTACAGACCATAGTGCTCATCTTCTCCATGTAGAGAGACGGCAGCCTTAGATGAGCTGCCCGTGGGTGATGTGGCCGCTCCGTTAAACTTCACTGTTGGCCAGGCATGAGGGCTTAGCCTGTAATCCTAGCACTCTGGGAGGAAGAGTGCTCGAGTCCAGGAGTTTCAGACCAGCCTGAGCAAGACTGAGACCCCCATCTCTACTAAAAATAGGAAACTTAGCTGGGCATTATGGTCGGCACCTGTAGTCCCAGCTACGTGGGAGGCTGAGGCAGGAGGCTGGATTGTTCCCAGGAGTTGGAGGTTGTTATAAGTTATGGTGACACCATTGCACTCTGACCGGGTGACAGAGTGAGACTCTGTTTATAACTAACTAACTAAATAAATAAATAAAACAAAACTTTATTTATGAAACAGGAGCTGGGTTGTTTGGCCCATAAGATGCAGTTAGCAGAACCCTGCTCTGAGTTTTTGAAGTGGTAACTCTCACATAAACTGGCTTAGCACGTCACATCTCTCATGAATATGACCAACTTCAAAGGAACATGTCATTTTACCAAATGTATTTCTCTACTGAATCTACAGTGTTTACTTAGTAATGCCGGGTACTTAAACCAGCTGATAAGCCTAAAGGCTCTAGGGCAGTGGTTCTCAACCTTCCTAAAGCCTCAAACCTTTAATACGGTTGCTGTGGGTGATGACCCACAGGTTGAGAACTGCTGCTCTAGGGCCTATCCCAGAAACTCTTATAAACAAAGAAGAAATTGGTTAGAATATTTTTGAAAAGGTTTTAATAAAACACCTTCATGTTGACCTTGTGCCTGAACGTAGAAGCCAGCAGTGCCTTTCCAGCTACCGAAGAATATCTAATTGCACAACTAAGCTGAGGGTTTGGACTGAATGTGTCGTTTGTTTCCTTCTGCCTGCTTTTCCCTTGATTGTGTGGATCTTCGTGTTCCCATAGGGAAGTGGACCTGTACACGGGCTACACCACCCGGAACATCCTCTGCATGCCCATCGTGAGCCGCGGCAGCGTGATCGGTGTGGTGCAGATGGTGAACAAGATCAGTGGCAGCGCCTTCTCCAAAACCGACGAGAACAACTTCAAAATGTTTGCTGTCTTCTGTGCTTTAGCCTTACACTGTGCTAATGTAAGTACTACTTTTTAAATGCCTTTTTTGACTATTACTAAATATTAATTAAAAATCTTTTAGACAAAGTAGCTTGTTTTTTTTTAATTTTTCAGTTATGTTTTGTTTACAGAGCAAGAACAGTGATTTCTGGTTGTACATTCATATTTTAGGAAATGTCTTAAAATGCCTTGGAAGGAAAAAACATCTTATATTTTGCCTTTATTTCAAGGTGTGAATTTGTTGAAAAGAAAAATGAAGTTAAAGTGAGGGTAAAATAATCAAGCATCAGGCTTACCCAATATGGTTGAGGAACACAAACTTCGGTTATACATTAAAATTGATTTTGTAACACTAATAAAATCCCAAATTCAATCCTTTTAAGAACAGAAAAAGTATACAGCTAATTTCTAAGACTAAACAGTGGTGACGAAATGATGATGATGAAATCTTTTGAAGGAACTTGAGTTTTATGTACAAGTGAAGTGCAATTATTAGTAATTTTGTTTTAAGAGGTTGAGAAGTAACTTTGGCCTTATATCCTTTAAAAGTAATTAACCACTCATTTTCTTAAAATGAACATTTTCTTGCAGCGTTTTTATTATCAATAATTTGGAAATATAGAACAGTAAAGAAGCCAAATATTAAGTAATCCCACCACCCAGAAATAACACCCGGTAAAAACAAACAAGCATTTGTTATGGAATTAAGCAAGTCCTTTCAGCAGAGATCGTTTTTTCATAAACTGTCTGGTATCTTCATAACACACACGTGCACATCTGTGGTGCATATGTGAACATGGGGAGTAGTAAATCTTGGTTGCAGTGATAGTTCTGTTTCTTTAATAACAGATTCTGAGCTTTAATGACAAAACTGCTATGAACATTTTAAAATTATTGTTATTGTTTTTGGATTTGCTTTCCAGATGTATCATAGGATTCGTCACTCAGAGTGCATTTACCGAGTAACCATGGAAAAGCTGTCCTATCACAGCATCTGCACTGCCGAGGAGTGGCAAGGCCTCATGCGGTTCACCCTCCCCCTCCGTCTCTGCAAAGAAATTGAATTGTGAGTAGGGGGCTTTGCCAGTTGCTTCAGGAACAAATTTTTTTTTTTTTTTTTTGTAGAGACAGAGTCTCACTGTACCGCCCTCGGGTAGAGTGCCATGACGTCACACGGCTCACAGCAACCTCTAACTCTTGGGCCTACGCGATTCTCTTGCCTTAGGAACAAACTTTTAATCGAATTGAACCTAAAGTGAAACTGGTTCTAGAATTAGGATCCCAATTCTTGTACACATAGTAAATACATAATTGCTGTATTCCTCTTCAGAAGTGATTCCAAATCTTAGCATAGAACTTGGAAATAAAGGCAAGATCTCCTTACCTTAAAAAACAAACTCTGACTTTAATCTTGAAATGAGTTCGTATTATTGTGAGCATTTCTAATTAGTCTGTTGCAGTCTTTATACCATGTCATTTTTAATATTCAAAATGACATTTAATATATCTAAAGTTTTCCATTTCCATACAAATTTTAATTTCCAAATTAAATTCAAGAATTTACTAATAATTAGTTCAACTTTCATACTTTGTTTTCTAATCCTGTGTTAATGTATTTAAGTGACTAGTGAGGATCTGTGGTAATTTGTATGCCCATTTTAATTGTAAGCCAATACCATTTAACTACATAGGAAATCTTCAGAAGTGACCCTGAGCTGATATTTGACTCACAGTTAAAAACATAGTGCATACTTTACCACAGAGTTTGTTCTATTTGACTGTTAATAACTAAACGAACACATGAAAAATAGGTCATAACTTTTGGTGTGTATGGTAATGAAATTTTTATCTCAGTCTAAATAGGTGATAGAATGATTTCAAATCTTAGAAAATACTTCTGATCAGGATTTTTTCCCTTTATCTGTGAGTGGTATAATATCTGTATAGTGTATCTTTTATACTTTTCTACTGTTCCAATAAAAAATGCAGCATCCTGTTTTTAGAGGTTAATAGAAAATTAATCAATTATTTAATTATTAGACTAAATTCCTGAGGGAATATGTGGGATTTCTTCCTAAAAATTATTCAATACAAGAGAGTCATGACTGAGAAGGCAGGAAAAGTGGCAGCTTAGTCCCAAGTGTGTTTTTAGTTTCTTGATGGCAAAAAATTTAATGATTTTCTTTAGTTATATTTATGTAGTTCCCTTTAGTGATAAACTTCCCTTTTTAACTTTCAGATTCCACTTTGACATCGGTCCTTTTGAAAACATGTGGCCTGGAATTTTTGTCTATATGGTTCATCGGTCCTGTGGGACATCCTGGTATGAATGACTCAAAAAATGCCTTTTTAAGATATTAATTCGTATGACTTCTTCATCCTCCTTTCTACCTGCCCACTGCCTTCTTTGTTTATAATTATTTTTAAATATGCTATCTAATTTTTTTTTTTTGTTTAATTATTCAAATAACAAGGGCTGAGATGGTTGGACAAACCTGCAGCCTGTTGAGATTCCCAGTGGAGCTGCCGGGTTCTCAGACCATGTGACTGTGGCCTGGTTGGAACAGTTCTCAGCTGTGTGTCTGAGTGAGCCAGAGGGCACTGCTGAGCAGAATGGCGTACTTAAGACTTAGGCTTACACTACTGCTGTAAATTTAGCGTCAACTGTCAACTTAAGTTATGTATCTCTTAGAATAGGTGTAAAATGAGTGTCCTAAGTCCAGCTGTGGAGCTTTGCTGGTGCCTGAGCGATGACACTGGCGCTATTCCCTTCTGCATCTTTCCCACCCGCTGTGGCCTGTTCCAGAGGCTTTTCATGACTTTACATTTGATTTTTTTATGGCTTAAACACAAAACTTAAAATGCAAGGAAATATTTTGTTTTGCTCTGCTTCACTCATTTGGGCATGAAATGCCTCGTAGAGCCTCTTGGTTTCTGTACAACTACATGGTCATTCTTGAATTCTGTGTCTTTTTATAAGTTGCCATTTTGAAAGGATGCACACAGGATAATTTTTAGAAATCATTTGAGCGTTTGAGCATTGGGAACTCTTCAAATGCCATACTTTATCTTTCAAGGACATTTGAAAATTTTCAGTGGAGGAAAACACAGGTTACGTATTTTTGAAAGTTTTTATGATTTCTCAATCTCCTTGCTATTTCAGAGATCCCTGCTTTATATGGATATGCTTTTGTTTTAAACTACCTTAAATCTATTTTGAGAGTTGGTATGGACTTAGGTATAAATACGTCCTAATATAAAATATAAAATATATAAAATATATATAAAAATATAAAAATATAAAATATATAAAAATGACATACAATGACAGAATCTATAGGAATATATACATCATATGATTTCCTCTACTGTGCGTTTGGAGATGGTCATTTGGCACTTAGTAATTAGAGTGACCAGAATACCGTGGATTAACTCTGAAAGAATATTCACTCCTGCAGAATAGTCTCATGATATACCTATTTGCAGTTTATAAATCTAAATACGCTTTTGGGAAAATACTATCTGAAAATACCCTTGAGTAGGATGCTACTGTGGGGCATAAGGAATGACTATAAATCTGTGGGCAGTCATGGAGGTCCATGATGGGGGACTGTGTTAGTTCTGGTATTTTATTGCTTGTGAGACAGTTAACAGTACAAAAACTATAGAAGGGTCTCCATTCCCTTGCACCTTTCTGGCTAGAAAAATTGAAGGGAAAGGGTGAGTTTCCAGTGTGCACGGATTTCGTCAGTGTGGAGCTCTTCACAGTTGTATGTGAGGGCACAGGCACACATGTGCCTAACACCTGCAGGGCAGTGAATCTCTCCTGGGTTGGGTCGTAACAGTTTTTTTTTCCACGCAGCTTTGAGCTTGAGAAGTTGTGTCGCTTTATTATGTCTGTGAAGAAGAACTACCGCCGAGTCCCGTACCACAACTGGAAGCACGCGGTCACGGTGGCACACTGCATGTACGCCATCCTGCAGAGCACTCACGAGCTGTTCTCAGACCTGGAGGTGGGTGCAGACGCAGCTCACCTGCTTCACGCAGCCTCCGCTGGTTTAATAGTCTTTCTGGAGCATGTTGATGACGTGGCTTATAACATGTTATTCTAGGACAAAATTTGGGTCAGTAAATCGATAGAGGGATTTTTTTTTTTTAGATTCCTATTACCAAGCACTTAGCATCTTCTTTTGCATAAGAACTATAGATACAGAAATTTCAACTTCACCAGAGTATTCTTCATGGAAATACTAATTTTAGTCTTTCTTCCCAATTAAAGCTTCAGTATTCTGAATAGATACATACAACGTGAACCTTGCACTGCCCATATGCCCTGGGTAACATAGCTGTGTCTTGCCAATTTGAGAACCCACAGCATTAAATCCGGTTATGACATAGATGATTTTGACCTCATTCAGCATAAGGAGATGGGAGATCTGAGGTGTTTGGTTGATTCCTGTGACTTTGTGTCTTCAGAGTGGGAGACTCAGAACCTCAGAAGATTTGGAGACCGCCTTGTTCATTCCCCACCACAGCAGAATCCCTCACTCGAAAGCCCACCGGGTACTTAGCACCAGGGAACTCCTTGGCCCCAGATGATGCTGAATGAGCATCTGGACAGTCCTGACCCGGAGGTCCGCTCCTCTGACCACGTTAGTCCCAGTGGTGCCCACTGACAGCCTCGAGGAAGTTCCACAGCACCTGGTATCATCCTTCAGGTGCCTTCTGACTGCTGAGAAGGGCTGTGGTCTCTGTGAGATGTATATTATACTTCTCTCAAAGTCACATTTTTAAACCAGAACTCCTGATGGTCTGTCTAAATCATTTTCCATCCTATCAGGCCAAATTCACAATCTGAGCAGAAAACTTGGAAGGTGCTTTCCAGAAAAAAAAATTAAAGAAAGAGTCAAAACCTTTCCTGTATTTTTTTTAAAAAAATAATGTTTAGTTGAAGTGGAATTTAACCTAATAAAGAATTTATTATTTATCACCCCCAAATCCAGGTGAAATCTGTTCTTTTTTCATACGTTTGTCTAAACAATTTTCTATTCCATTGTACCTCATGTTTTTGAGACTTTCAGCATTTTCTCCACTCATTCCTTTTAAGAAAGAAATTTCATTGTTTTTTTAAACATTGGTTAGCCTGTCCAGAAATCATACTTTCAAATAGCATTAGAATTTATATTCAAAAACTACAAATTTTAAAGATAAATGGGAAAGACTTTGTTAATACATATTAATCCCATATAAGTTTCCAATTCATTTCTGGATTTATAGCAT
The DNA here is from genome assembly GCA_963574355.1 of Loris lydekkerianus. Classification (NCBI taxonomy): domain Eukaryota; kingdom Metazoa; phylum Chordata; class Mammalia; order Primates; family Lorisidae; genus Loris; species Loris lydekkerianus. The sequence continues at coordinate 11,754 of CAUYPK010159987.1, read as the reverse complement.
AACATTGTCCCCCAAACGTAGGTCTTTTTGGCTAAAAATAACCCCCAAATAACATATGTAAATATTTAAAATACATTTTATAAAGAGGATATTTAACATTTAAGTTTACTAGAACTATTATAAATCATCACTTGCCTTGTTAAAGAGAAATTTTTAACAAGGGTAATTACATCTTTTCAGATGTATGACTCTGAAATGCTTAAAAAAAAAAACTATTGAAAGTTAATGTCAAAACAAAGTGAGTTAAATAATTGGAAAGATGAAGAAAATCCGTTGCAGAAAATTTTAAAACCTTGACATTGCTTACCAGATACCCTGTTGACAGAGCAGCTAAACTATGGGAACGACCCCCAAATAAAATGATGCTAAATGATAACTAACTCAGTCGGATGAGGAATGCCACACACGCGATGCACCTGTGGCCGGGAACACGTCCCACCGTCAGTGCAGGGGTGCCTGGGACGGGGCGCTTCCCCGGTCAGGCTGCAGGAGAAACCAGTTCTGCGTTACCAGTGGGAAGAAGGAGCAGGGCTCGTAGATGGAAACGCGCTTGGAGAACCTCTGCGGGCTGCCAGGGCGACCCCTGCGCGTCTGCACTTGCCCTCGGCGGCCTCTGCCTCCTGCGCCTCCCTCCAACGCAGTCTGCACGCTCTTCTCCGGAGCCAGCCGTTCTCTTGGCATCGCCATCCTGTCCCGCCCCTCCGGGAACCCCGCCTGGCACTCTCCCCCCCCCAGCATCATGCTGTCACCTGTCCTTGCCCTTTCGTCGCGGCCCACGCCCACGTGCACATGAGCATGCTCTCACTACTTCCGTCTTAAGCGCTTTCTGCACGTGGTGCCTCTCCCCTCGGCTGCACCCCTCCTCCTGAGCTCTTCTTCCAAGCAAACCCTGTTAAGAGTTGCTGTCTTGGCTATGAAAATCCACCCCTCACTTTCTTTCTGGAAACAACTCTCTTCAGGCTTCTGACTTTAATGGTCCCCCAGATGCTCTGGTCAAGGTTCCTGGCGGCCCAAAGCTTGTGAGAAGTAAGCGTCAGCTCTCGAGCTGCCTTCAGCGTGTCCCCTCGACCCTAGGATGCCCAGCACGCTTGTCTGTCCCGTGACTGAGCTGGCTGCTCCTCCCTTGTTTTGTTTTGAAGTTTTTGTTGCTGATCCTTCTCTTTCCTCAGACTTCCCAGAGTCAGAATACTTGAGAGCTCAGAGATTGACCTTCTCTGTGCTCAAAGCACCACTTTGCTGAGCTCTGCCAGTCCGATGGCTTTAAATGCCACAGGTAGATGACAGTTTTAATTCTCTCTCAGGCCTGTCCCCAGAACTGTAGAAGTAAATAGCCAAATGTCAACTCAAAATACTGCCTTGGCAAGTCTACATTGGCCTGACATCTCACCTCAGTCCAACCCTGCCCCCTGCAGCTGTCCTACATGAGCTGATGGCTAAGTCCAGACCCTGGGAATGGCACTTGACCCCTCTGTGCCTTCCTTTCTGTTCACCCAGTCAGGAGATACTCTGGCTTCTGCCTGCTTCAGACTGTGCTCACAGCTTCTCAGCTTCTGTTGTAGTTACCTGGTCTAAGATTTTAGTATATTTTGCCTCAGTTCCTACAAAAGCCTGCTCACTGGTCTCTTTTATCCTTCTAGTGTATTGTCAGTAGAGTTGCCAGAATTATCTTTTGACAAATAAGTTAGATAACAGCAATGTTGTACCCCAGGCCACGGAGCAGTGCCCTCAGTGACTACAAATATCCGGGCTGACTGTCTCCAGCCACCCACCCACTGCCAGCTCCTTCCTGGCCCTCTGACTCTGGGGTCACCGTCAGGATGTGCTCTGCCTGCCCTTTGCCCACCTTGCTTCCCAGGCACCACGCCTCTCTCACCTCTCTGTCCAGCGGCCTTCCGTGGCCTCCTCTCTCACCTCCGTGTCCAGCGGCCTTCCGTGGCCTCCATGGCCTCCTCTCTCACCTCGGTGTCCAGTGGCCTTCCGTGGCCTCCTCTCCCGAGCTCTCCTTTCCCTTTATGTCTCTAAATGTGCCATTTTACATGCGATATGATTTACTCCTTGCATTCATTGTTCATAACAGCAGTAGCCTTATTAGAATTTAAATTGAGTAGATTCGTTTAATGAAGGAGGGTTGAAAATGACCTTTGGTTGTGCAGATATACTTTACCCATAATTTTTTGAACATTTGCTTATACTTTGAATTTGATACCTCCTACAGCTTTTGCTAAAGTTGGACACGGAAACTCAAAAATAATTTGTCAATTTCCTAAGCAAAAAAACACAGGGGTTAGAAAGAAGCTATATTATCAGAAACTTTGGAGATTCCTACAGGTGTTTGTTGTGTTAATGGCAGAAATTAACTGTGATGCAAATGTCCCCTCCAAGTCCCCTCATGTCCCCCTTCTTGGTTTTGAACATCTCTGTTTTATGTTACTTTTTTAAGCGCAAAGGACTGCTGATCGCATGTCTGTGTCATGACCTGGACCACAGGGGTTTTAGTAACAGCTACCTGCAGAAGTTCGACCACCCTCTGGCAGCCCTCTACTCCACCTCCACCATGGAGCAGCACCACTTCTCCCAAACTGTGTCCATCCTGCAGGTGAGACAGTCAGACCTCCCCCTGCTCTCCTAGGAGGGGTCTAAGAGATAGCAGTTCCTTACAAGTGAAAAGGAATATTCTTGTGACTTCCTTTAAAACAGCCATATTTTATTGTAGAACTTTAGAATTACACTCACAATTAAATGATGATGTTTTTGTGGATTAAGAATCCTATTCAAAGCTTTGAATATACGTATTTTGCAAGAACATTTCTTTTTTAGTTGTCATGTCAATAAGTACATATACCCTAAGCAAAATTTGTTTTATGTAGTTTTTAAGTCAATGATATGGATTGTCATATTCTTGACTCAGAAGGTGTAAATAGTCTATCTTAAATATCAAGAAAATCCCTTTTCTTTTTTTATTATTTTTGTGTTTTATTTTTCACTTTATTGCTTTTAAGATGTTTTTGATGGTTGATCTAGAATGACCACATGTCTCATTTCCATGTAAGACACGCATGCTTCTTCTTTCTTAGGTCTTTTCCCTCAGACTGACCGGCAGGTAGTTATCACGTCATGATGGTTTCCTATCACAGTTATTAAAAATATAATCTGTGTTTGGCTTGAAAATAGTGGGCCCTATCTTTTTTTCTCACTGGGAGCATCTCTAAGTTGGAAGAGAAATCCTTCTTAGGTCTTCTGATTATACACCTAAGGGAACGGCTCCCTGTGTTCACAGCCCCCCTAGCAGAGACCCGTCCCACCACTGGCTGCAGGCGAGTCACAAAACAGAAAGGCCTTCCCACCCTGCAGGTTTCCTTTCTCTGACCAGTCTGGGGCCTCCTCTAAACACCAGGGTATTCTTTCCCCGCTCAGCTGCCCACAGGCTTCTCTGAGTGTCCCCTCATTTGGTCTCAGTGCTCGCGTGTTTGGTTGTACTTACCTGTCCAACTCTGGTTTCCTCAGGCCTAAGAGGGTGAACGGTCAGTTCCCTCGACTGTGGGTACTGCCCTGACCACCTGCTGGGTGTGAGCCGGAGGGCCCTCAGAGGTGCCGCCCGTGCGTCATCTTCAACCCTCGAGGTGGCGGGCGGTGCTCCCACTGCCCCATGGGCCAGTCCTGTCCTGACAGTGGGAGTGGCTCACCCTGCCACGATGTGCCCTGACACCCCTCCTTTCTGTTTTTAAATAACATGTGTTGAGGTTTCTATGCTTCCGTGTATAAATATACGTAGACATTTAAATAGGATGTAAGCTATGTGCAAGTGTGTATACTAAAGCATGATGTTTTGTAAATAGATGAACACTCTAAAACAGCGGTTCTCAACATGTGGGTCGCGACCCACAGGAACTATACTGAAGGGCCACGGCATTAGGAAGGTTGAGAACCACAGCTCTAGAACTTGATGACATTTTATACCCACTCTGACCTCACTCTTCATTTGAGGCTCTTTATTTGTATAAGAAGAAGAAGAAATGCTATAGATGACATCCTGTCGCCTTTGTTTAGAAATAGGCATCTGGGGCCTAAATGAATTGCTTCTTTTGACTGTGAGTTTGCAGCAATTTACTTACAAATGAATTTAAATGGATTTTATAAAGTTTCTTTAGAAAACCTATTTTAAATAAAATAGAATAAAAAAGTCTTCAAGTAGGCCATAATTACAAAGCATATTGTCACTCGGTAGAATAAAGCCTAAGCCCTGTGACACAGCAGCTACACAGTTACAGAGCTGGAGGGCGTGGCGAAGAGCCAGACCCCTGAGCTCTAGAGAGCTTGGTCTCAGGTGCTGCCATCATGGCAGAGGCCCATGTGGTCTGGCTCTGTTCTGGCAAACCCTCAGGCCTTGCAGATTACATACTGTGGTGGTCCTAAAATGATCAGAATGTAGTACCAGGAACTTACGGCAATAAATGAAGGCCAGTTGGAGAATAGTTAGATTCCAAATATTAGAGATGAAATTTCGGTCATTGGTGAAGTGGGAACAGGAAAAATTTGTTCTTTTGGGGAAGATGCTATACACGTTACAAGAACAAGAAACTGGGAGGAGGGACCGGGCATAGCACCAAACTCAGATGAAAAGCACCACCAGGTTTAGAAACCAGTTGCTACCTTGGGTCCACCAGAAATGTGCTGGGGTCCTAAGTGTCCAGTTACATAGGCAGCAGCATTCAGGAAAGGGTTCCTTCCTTTTCTGAAAATGTTTGTACTTTTGGCTGATTTTGCATGTATGCTGAGGATACTTCTCTGAGTGTTTTCCTCAAATCTATCTAATTGTACCTTGAAGTTCAATTCAATAGCAAGTGTTTTTATTGAGCACTTTGTATTTCCAACACCTACTTTAGGCATTGAGGTGATGAGTGTAGCAAACACACGTCCCTACCCTTCTGAAGCGCACACAGGCTAGACGGAGGGAGGGCTGTGTCCCTGGAGTTCTGCTGTCAGGTGGGGGTTCTCCCTGCCCCATGTTGCCCCCGTAGCTCTGGGCCAGTCACCGAGGGCCCTTAGGCCTGTGCTCTCCGTAAGACTTCCATCTCCAGCCCTGAGCTCAGCCCTCACTGACGCCTATCTTTTGCCTATGATTTTTCCTTAGACACCTTCTCTTTTTGTATTCCCATAGCAGCAACCTCATTCACCCGGGGACACAGGTTAGAGCAGCATTTCCGCCTCCTTATTTCCTCTTCCCCTCACGCAGTCCCAGAGTCCTGCCCATTTTATGCTTTGTCAAAAGACATCTCCAAACTTGACTGATAATGGTGATTTCCTGGGGTAACAATAAAAATCCCAATTTCCAGAGTCATAAAAGTGGGACAGAATACCGTCTGTTGGCTGGTATGAATACTCCACTGCCTCTGTTTACCCACAGGGACGTTCCTGCTGCCTGTCTGGTCTCAGCAGGCGGTCTTCATCTCTGTTGCTACCCAGGGGATGGTGGGTCTAGAACTATTCAACCTTGGGTAGTACAGCCAGATAAAATACAACAATTCAGTTTGGAACCGTTGGAAGTGGTTCCCACTCAGGGTTCTCGCAGCTGTGTGTGCATGTGGCTGCAGGTCATGTCTCATCCCCAGCGCAGCTTTTGCTGTGGCTGCCTTGTTACCGCTCCGTCATCTGGGCAACCAGAGCAGAACTACTGGCAACACAGTGACAGCCACAGCAGAGAGAGCCACGGAGTAGGTCTGCAAGGTAGCCGGTAGTCCAGCAGGCACAGAGAGGCAGGAGATGTGTATTTGGTCACACGAGAAGGAGGTGGTGGGCAGTCCCTCGCTGAGTGGGCAGTGGGAAGAGGTTACGTCATGAATAAAGTAATCGGGACTATCAGAGCATCTGCAGAAGGGATAAAGCTGCCTTCTCCCCTGCTGAGAAGCCTCTTGTCACCTAAAGTTGGGCATCAGACTGTTTTCCTGGTGACTGGGGCCTGTCACCTCACAGAGGCCTTCTCAGGCATTTGGCAGAGAGGATGTCCCCCCTCAGGGTCATAGTATGTGGTATGCTGGCCTCGGACCACGACAGCCTCTCAGTGGCCTGCGCCTTCCCTGCAGGGTGTCCCGTCTCAGCCTTTTCTGTCTTTTGTCTGTTTTACTGCCTTTCTGATCATCCATCGCTGTTCTACGGCATGTGTCTCTCAAACCATCCTCCACACATGTGCCTGAGCATGCTGTGCTCTGCTGACAAGCCTCAGGGCTATCCACAGTCTCAGGGAGAATTGTTTGGTTTCTCAATTGATATACACAATTTTTTAGGAATGGCCCCTGGCTGTTTCAAGACTACAGTGCCTGCTGTGGTTTTTCAGTTCACCCCCTTCCTGTCGCCAGCTGCTGCTTGTGTGCAGGCTCAGCTGGGCACTGCTGCCCAGGAGAATTATTTCATAGCAGTGCCCTTCACCCGGCCCGGGTGTGCCCGGGGCATATTTGGGTCATCCTAGGGTTTTGGTGTTTTTGTTGTTGTTAAATCATATTGAAAGTTCTGTGAGTTTCGCTTTCCACCTCCTGTGACTCATAAGCAATGAAGAAAGTCAGCTCCCTACTCACCTCTGCGGCCACCCTCCCCCGCCCCCCCCGCCCCCCCCCCCGCAGTGGTGGCGTGTGGAGGCAGAGCGTGGGTCAGAGGTGATGCCGGAGGTGATGCCGTGTAGGCAGATGGGGTGCGCAGTGCTCCCAGACCAGAAACTGAAGTCTTGGTTCGTTTAGGGCCAAGGAGGGAGGAGAAGGCCTCAAGGAAGTGGAGCCCTGCTGTGAGTAGGAACTCCCAGGGAGGCAGGCGTCCTTTGTTTCCTTGTCTGAAAGTTACTAACTTACAATCAGTAGTTAGAACCATTCTGGCTGGAATATTAAATTATTGTTTCTCCTCCTGCGATAGTATTAGTGATTATTGTGAACTCTATTGTGAACTCTGACACTGTCCTTTGTCTATCTCCTACCCCATGTTAAGGAGGCAAAAGTCAAAGTTTTAAATAACAGACTAATTAGAAATATTCATTATAAAGAACATTTTCTTAATTTTAACTCTAATATCTGTATCCTTAATTATAATACTAAAATGCTTCCCAGTGTGTGATTTGATGCCACATATTAGGTGAATAAATTTCAAAATAAGTATTATGCATCTTTTAGTGGCATTGCTGTCATGAATGCTGATGCAATTACTTTATTCATTCCAAAGCAACTGATGGTTCAGCCCATACCTGTGGCTTCCATGACAGTGATTCACAACTCAGTGGTGCAGCACTGCTGAGGATCTAGCCTGTATGCCAGCAAGCAAATGTAGAAATGTGAGCTTCCAGGCCCTACCGTAAGAAGCTCCTTTATAGAGCTAAGGAACGTAGAGCTTCTCTGGAATTATTCATGAGTAGCAATACTATTATTAAGACTTTCTAAGGAAAGATAGCCTGTGATCCTAGTATTAGTAATACTATTATTAACAGTTTCTAAGGAAACAGAGCACTCTAGGAGGTTGAGGCGGGAGGAATGCTTGAGGCCAGGAGTTCAGGAGCAGCCTGAACAAAAGAAAGACACTTTCTACAAAAAAATCTAAATAATTAGCCATGCCTGTTGGTTCATGTCTATAGATGCAGCTACTCAGGACAAGAATTCCTTGAGCCTAAGAGTTTGAGGTTGCAGTGAGCTGTGATGACTCCACTGCTCTAGCCTGGGTGACAGAGCAAGAATCTGTCTCAAAAATAAATAAATAAATAAATAAGTAAATAACTAAAATTGAACCCACAAATTAAATGGATCTTATTATCTCAACCTTTTTAGTTTCAACAAAAGCTTTATCTCAGTTACAAATATAAACTTAAAATTCTCGGAGGAATAAATTATTGTAAAAAGTTTTTTAAAGATTCATATATAGAAGAATAATTCTTAGATAAAAGTATCTAAATTATCCATTTTGGGGTCTTATTTATAGGGGTAACTTGCCATTTCTCATCGCCCTTGAGACTGAAGGAGAAGACCTCCCTGTAATGGAAGTTTTTGATCTGTTTGAATAAACATGTTCAGGCTGTGGGACATTTTCTTCTAGGTTACAGAAAAGTAGATTATTGTTCAAACACCTTTGCTATGATAAGACACAACCTGAAATGAACAAGGACGTAGATGCCTTTTTCAGCCCATTAAATTCAGTATAATATGAAAACTACTAAGTTTTTAAATTAAAGAGGACTATCTTTAACTTAAATATTTTCCTTTCTCCATTCCTTTAACTATGAGAATTATCCAAGAACTAGATGTGTCTAAATCACTGGAGTTTTATGGCAGCAAATGACTTCACTGATGAAATAGTTTAACTGGTGACTTCACTGTTGTTGCAGCTTAAGAAGGCTCCAAAACGCTGTTTTCATCACAGTCATTTCAAACTATTCTTTTGTTCCTCTAAAACCTATCATTAGCGTGCCAAGTGGCTTTGCCTAACTAAATTGTTTCAAATAATTGAAAATGTCAAGCGATTAGCTCTTGTGTTTGTTATTGGTGGTTTATATGTGTGTTTTCTCCGTAGCTGGAGGGACACAACATCTTCTCCACCCTGAGCTCCAGTGAGTACGAGCAGGTGCTCGAGATCATCCGCAAAGCCATCATCGCCACAGACCTGGCCCTGTACTTCGGAAACAGGAAGCAGCTGGAGGAGATGTACCAGTCGGGACTGCTAAACCTTAATAATCAGTCACATAGGTAACAATAACTTTAAAAAGCTGAGAAGCCCAGAACGTGCTATCTGGAGTAAATTGATATTTAAGAAAAGAAATGTAATTTGGCATAAATTTATCATTGAAAAAAGAAATATAAAAATTGCTTTTTGTTTTATGTGCATTTCGTTTATATTTACTTTAGACATTTCATTGTTTGACAAAATTGATGATGATATATTGTGAGGATAATTAAAATACAAATTTAAATTTAAATGATCATGCGACAATTGGCACTTTTAAAGGGAAAGATTCATTCTCCCAAGATCCTGACAGGTTCCTTCTTTAATTTATTATAGTCCAGAGTTCAGTCATTGTCCTCAGATACTCATTAACAAATAAAAATGGATTCCTTTTTCAGAATTCAAATCCCATTAGCCAAGGTAATGTGATTGATGACATTCCATTTTACTGATCTATAAATATCTATATCACAGTCACAAAGGTCAGAATTTTGGCATTTCATGAGGTCAGAATCATGTAGGAAGCCAAGTAGCAATCGAAAGTTTGTTTCAAGAACATGAAATTAGAACAAGGAGGATTAGATTAATTAAATGTTCTAGTCGCATCAGATTAATTAAACAGGTTTTTTCCCAAGGAAGAGTATCTTGCCTAGCGGGTTCAGAACTATGTCAGGTGTGTTCGTAATGCACCTGGCCACCTATCTGTGTGTTAAATTCGAGTTCATTGGCTAACCTTCCATCTCCCCTTGGCAATTACTAAGGAGGATGGACCATCAGCTTTTGCTGCTTTGACTTTCCTGCTACTGTTTCCATGTCCGATGTCATCCTTTTCTTTAGACTTGTGAATGAACAGTCCTTTACTGGTTCCATGCTAGTGACACTGGACTTGGATTTTTTGTTGGTGGTTTGCTGTATCTGGTGTTTTGCTATCTCCTCTATAATTTATTAAGTACTGACCTTGATGTTTCTATCTAAAAGAAAGACTCTGTTTTCAAGATTTTAGAAGCAATTCATTCAGTTACCCCAAATACAAAATACTAGTTTTACAAATGAATGTAGATACCCATGTATAAAGTTGACCTTTTCAAGAATAAGTATCATTTGTATGATGATATTGATGCCTTTGATTAAACAACTGTTGTTTGAGATTCAACTTATCTTCAAACAGAAAGAGATACAGATTTTGTAGAGCTTAAAACGTATGCAATTTTGGGAACCTTAATTATGAAAAGCAATATGAAGAAAACTTTTATTCACATGAGTCAGTCTCAGCACATTTCCAGAGTCTCTTCCAGGACATTGCAACGTGGTATTGCCAGTGAAGGGGCCGTAAAGGACCATTAGGGTGTTTGGGCCTATCTCCTTTGACTCCTGCCAAAGTGAGAAGTGTGCTGTACAAGCTTCATGTCTGTGACAGGTTGTGTGTTGTTCTTGTTCCAAGACGTAAAGAACAGGTGTGTGCTCAGGGCTCTCTTTCCTGATGCGGTTATGACGTCAGGGAAATAGGCTCATTATGGAGGACCCTTTGACATCTTGAAACTCATTTGCTTCCTTCTTATTAGGTTATAAAAGGAATTATGTAATTAGTATCAAGTTTCTTGAATATGTCTTTTAAGCAAAATGATTACAATAATTGTTATAAAATAGAACATTTAAACATCTACTTGCAAATAACATCAGGTCTGATGTTTAATGCAGACGTATGTGTTAGTGGTGTACACGGTATACTTAGACATGTTTAAATGATTTTTGGACATGTAATTTTAAAGGTAACACATATTGAACAATTCAAAGAACACAGATGTGTAAAAAAGCACAAATTATGTTTTTCTGAACTTCAGTGGCATCTATTTCATGTAACGTCTTCTTACACGCATTCCCATGTGTTTTAAAGGAGAGTTTGTGTGTGTGTGTACACAGAGTGTGTCCAGGCATCCCTTGGAGATCAAACCACAGGAAGGCGAGTCTAACACATGTTTTGGTTTCCCAGTGTATATAAAAGCTGTATTTCTGCTATACTATAGTCTATTGGGTATGCAATAGTATAATTTAGATATTATCATAGTGATACATCTTGAAAAATGCTTTATTGGTAGAAATGCTAACGATGGTTTGACCTTTCAACAAGTCATAACTTTTTTGCTGCTGGAGGGTCTTGCCTCATCGTTGATGCCTTCTGGCTGGTCAGGGTGTGGATGCTGAAGGTCAAGGTGCCTGTAGCAATCTCTTAAAGCAAATTTGCCCATCAGTTGACTCTTCATTTCATCAAAGATTCCTCTGTAACTGTGGATGCTGTTTGATAGCATTTCATTCACATAGAACTTTTTTCAACATTGTTCTCAATCCTCTCAGATCTTGCCTCAACTTTTTATAATAAGTTTATAGAATATTCTGAATCCTGTACTTTCATTTCAACAACATTCTCAGGGTCTTTACTGGGAATAGTCAATTTCAAGAAACCACTTTTTTTATTCATCTACTTTAAAAAATTTTCAGATTAATATGAGGGTGTGCACAATTAGATTATATTATTTGCATTTCTAATCTGAGTGGTACTTATTAGAAGCAACTCCTGATCCATCCCAGTTTTATCGTGAGATTACAGCAATTCAGTCATATCTTTGGGCTGCACGTCTAATTTTAGTTCCCTTGTCATTTACGCCTTATCTGTAGTTATTTCTTCTCCTGAATTCTTGAATTCCCCAAAGTCAGCCATGAGGGTTGGAATCAACTTCTCCAAAACTCTCGTTAATGTTGATATTTTGAGTTCCTCCCATGGATCACAAATGTTCTTTTTTTTTTTTTTATTAAATCATAGCTGCGCACATTGACATGATCATGGGGCATTGTACACTAGTCCCACAGACTGTTTGACACATTTTCATCACAATGGTTAACATAGCCTTCCTGGCATTTTCCCAGTTACTGTGCCAAGACATTTACATTCCACATTTACTAAGTTTCGCATATACCCTTGTAAGATGCCCCGCAGGTGTAATCCCACCAGCACCCTTCCCTCCACAAAGCTCCCCCCTCCCTCCTCTCCCTTGATCACAAATGTTCTTAATG
>CAUYPK010159984.1:0-32390 GCA_963574355.1 Loris lydekkerianus | reverse complement strand
AGATCCCTTGCTTTACAAAATACAACTGAGTACTTAACTAAAGCATATGCTAAAGTTAAAATTTTTTAATAATTTCACTTCTAAATTTTAAATTATATATGTTTGTAATTTCTCCTTTATAATAATACATTTTCTCCAACTTTAATATCAGGTGTACCCAGATCAAGTAGAATGATTTTGATGTATTTCTTCTTTTTCTACTGTCTATAAGATTTAGCATGATCTGGTTTTTTTGAAATTATCTTTTACTTTTATTTATAAATATTTGTTGTCTATTTTTTGATACTTAAAAAAAAAATAATAAGTTAACTTATGACTCCATATTGATTGTCTCAGAGTCAAAGCATTCTATAATAGACATACTCTTAATTTGACAATGTGAATGTTACTTTCTTTGCATTATTATTATTGCTTAATATTTCGATGAAGCAATTGTTTGATTCCTTTTCTGAATGTATTTATGTTTATTCGTTCTTTACCAGGTTTTTGTTTCTAATCCTTATCTTAAACATTGTTATTGTTATTAAATTTTAAGTCTTTAATTTTGTGAAGGCAAAAAAATGGAAACCTAATTAACACATGTATATGTAAAAATTAAAATTAAAATTAAAAAATAATAAATTTCAAGTACATGTAAAAACAAAAGCCCAATTTTTTTCACTCATAAATGCTCAAAAAGTTCAGGTACACATATCTGGTCCATCTTATTATCTTGACCTTTAAGTTTTCTTCCCTCATCTTTCCCACATTAAAGAAAAAACGTCCAAATGGTATCAGAAAGCACTGCAGTTCAAAACTGTTGTTTAATTTATGACTCAAAAGACATAATTAAGACAATTTAAGATGTATCAGGCCAGATAATAGAACAGAATCATAAATCCATATTACTGCGTAAGAGCCTAGAAGATCAGATGCTCCTCAAAGTATGATGGGTTAATTCCCAATAAACACATAATAAGATGAAATATTGTAAAACAGCTCTGTGCCTGTAGCTCAGAGGCTAGGGCACTAGCTACATACACTGGAGCTGGCGGGTTCAAACCAGCCCAGGCCTGCCAAACAACAATGACAACTACAACAACAACAACAACAACAACAAAAAAAAAATATATATATATATATATAGCTGGGCACTGTGGCAGGTGCCTATAGTCCCAGCTACTTGGGAGGCTGAGGCAAGAGAATCGCTTAAGCCCACAAGTTGGAATTTGCTGTGAGCTGTGATGCCACAGCACTCTACCAAGGGGTGACAAAGTGAGACTCTGTCTCAAAAAGAAAAGAAAAGAAAATATTGTAAGACAAAAGTACATTTAATACACATAACCTACTGAACATCATAGATTGACCTACTTTAAACGTGCTCAGAACACTTACCTTAGCCTATAATTGGGCAAAATCATCTAACATGAAGTCATAATAAAATGTTTAATAACTCGGGTAGCACCTGTGGCTCAGTGAGTAGGGTGCCAGCCCCACATACCAAGGGTGGCGGGTTCAAACCTGACCTCGGCCAAACTGCAACAAAAAAATAGCCAAGCGTTGTGGCAGGCGCCTGTAGCCCCACCTACTCGGGAGGCTGAGACAAGAGAATCCTCTAAGCCCAAGAGCTGGAGGTTGCTATGAGCTGTGACGCCACAGCACTCTACCAACAGCGACAAAGTAAGACTCTGCCTCTAAAAAAAAAAAAGTTTGTGGCTCACGCCTGTAGTCCCAGAACTGTGGGAGGCTGAGGCGGGTGGATTGTCTCAGCTCAGAGGTTCAAGACCAGTATGAGCAGCAGTGAGCCAGAGTAAGACCTCGTCTCTACTAACAACATCAAAAACAGCCGGACATTGTGGTGGGCGTCTGTAATCCCAGCTACTGGAGAGGCAATAAGAAAGAGCATCGTCAGAGGAAGAAGAAAATGAACAAAAAAAAAAAAAAAAAAAAGAATACTTCAAACTAAGAAGAATGAACAAGCAAGCTGAAATTAAAAATAAAAAAACAAAAAAGTTTAATATCTCATGTAATTTATTGAATACTGAAAGTGAAAAACAGAAGGTATGGGAACTCAAAGTACGCTTTCTACTTGAATGAGTATCACCTTTTCATACCATTGTGAAGTCAAAAAATCCTAAGATGAACCACCTTAAGTTCAGGACTATTTCTTGTCTTAAAAACACATACAGTAAAATACAGCATTTTAGACTATTCTCTACATCTCAAAGTTGAAATTGAGCTTTTATCTCTCATAAACCTGACTAACTTCTCACTATTTCACCAACTTCTGCTTGTGATTTCTATCCTCAGAAATAAACAAAAGTAGCCAACTACAAGTTGTTATTCCTCAAGTGTCTAAAAGATGTCCATATCATAATGGAAGTTTTTCAGTTAACTCCTCCATCAGATAATAGTCATATAACCACCACCTTTCCCAGACGCTGTATAGCACAAAGCATTTGATGTCCTATTCATGTCCTATTTAGAAATGCTGTTGCTTATTCTTACCCCTGCATAACCTCTGACTGTGAGCAGCCAACTATCACATTGAATTGTTCTTATATATCACTACTGAGAAGCAGATTGTTATTATATGGTAATAAAGAAGATATTTATTTCCTAACTTGTTATAGTGGAAAAAACACTGGGCTTTGGACTCAGAAGTCCTGGATTTAAGCTCCACATTCAGTTCTCACAAACACAGAGTCCAAATCCCTAAATTCCTCCCAGTTATGTGACTTCAGGCTAGTCACTTAAATATAAAGCAAGAAAGCTGCTGGAAAATTAGAATAAGATCATCTAAGTAAAACTACTTTAGAAAATATGGAGTGCTATAAAATTGTAAATACTTTAGCTGAATTATACAAAGCAGAAGTTTAAGGCTGATATGGCACAGCTTGACACAGACTAGCAACACTTGCCAAAAAATCAGAAGAAATAACCACAGAATGCTAGCTGGGGAGAAAAAAAACCACACCAATCTTTCTTTGAATTCTGAGCTCACTGTTTAACAATGAATCTTTTGCTGACTGCACGTACAGGCACAAACCAGAGCACCAGCAGCAGAATTAAGCTTGCACACAAAGGACAATCTTAGACTGGGCCTTGTACTTTAGCTCCCATAAAACAGTGTTAGAAGATCATGCAAGTCTACCCGCTTTCCCAAAAGCTGTGAAAATCAAGCATTAGCCTGTGTAATCGTGAAGAAAAAAAAAAAAAAAACAACTAAATAGTAGTTTATTGCAAATAACTCTAAAAGGCCTTCTACTGGATCAAGAAAGATGAAAAAGCAACGGTATGAAGGATTCTTTGAGTTCACACACAAAAGAGTAAATATTAAGTCTAACAATGAACAAAAGCCAAGTCTAATAGTAATCCACAGAAGCTTAAGTTGGAAAAAATCGATTGAAATGAATAAAAAAATTATGATGCTAAAAAATAAGGATGAATAAATTAAAATTCTCCAAAAGTAGATACAAGAAAATGCTTTTCAGAAATAATCAATGAAAAATTAAAAACTGAAACTATGGCCACAATAAAGCCAATGAAAGGCATATAAGCAACAGTCAACATTCAGTAACAATACCAAAAAAAAAAAAAAAAAAAGAAAGAAAGAAAGAAAAACAAGCACGAGAAAGTAAGCAGTTTTAAAAAACAATGGGATCACAATGGCAATTATTCTGATAACTCAAATTTAAGTTGATGATAACAAAGGACAAAGAAGGCATGCCTCTGCCGGAAAAATTATGCAAGTCAAAGAGAAAAATCAAGCAGAGTCTGTAATAGCAAGCTATCCAATGTACCGTAATTATCAGGAAAGGAGTGGGAAAAGAAGCAAAACTCAAGTCACAACATCTGGGAAGGACAAAGGTCACACCAACACAGTAGGAAAAAAAACTGAATATCAAGAAATGGTAAAATAGAAGCATCTAACAGATCAAAACTGCATTACAGTAAGCAAACTCCCCTTGTAATGCAGAGGCAAATTCCATCTTCTGTCTAGAATACATGAAGTAAAGATTTGATACATCATGGTTATCCTATTACGAAAATACCTTTCTCATATGTAGCATTTTAATAAGGCTGTCCAGTATCACTCTTTATAAAACACTAATTACACAATTTTAACCATAAATTCGATAAATTCAACATCTTATTTCACTGAATGAAAAACTGTCTTAAAATGTGCAGGATTCCTAGGCTCTTTAGACATATACTCCATCACAGAAACAATGAACTGACTTGCATGTGGCTGATGACCAGCTTGCTAGATGCTAGAGAAAATAATTCTTACTTCTATAGAAGCAATTCTTCCATTCAATTAAACAATCACTGAGTCCTCAATTTGGACAAGCTTCATTAACTGAAACCATAGATCTGTTCCCCTTTCCTCTCAAAAGAAGCTGCTATTTAAAATCAAAGTTCCCACTCTGAAGGTGGAATCCTTCCATTTCACAAAACCACAAGTGGCTTTGGGTTATTCAGATTCCTTAAAAGTCACCTTGAGGTTCAGTACTCACAAACACAGTGTCACAGTGAGTCGAAGGCTCTCCTCTGGAAAGAACAACCTCTAATTCTTCTGAAGGGTTCAAAGTATTTCACACTGAGAGTATATACTCTGCACAAAATTCTCCTGAGGAAAGCAGCCTAATCACACCTAATGACAAAATGCCAAGCCTCTGTCTTTCCTCACAAGAATATTTAAAGGCAAGGAGCTAAAGGCCAGTAACCTGTACTGTCTTAAATACTCTCCACTAAGTAGCCAGGCCCCTTGTAGACTTTCCACCTGTCGGCAGGTAACCTCAACTCCAACTTCATCCAAATACATATGTATTTAATGGTAATAAATCATCACATGTGAATTCCCCACCCTTTCTCCTAAAAATGTACCCATTCCTCCCCTAATCCTGTATCTTTTCCTGCTCCCTTGGGAGAATGAACCTCTGTATCTCTGCCCCTAGTCCCATTTCTTCCACCTTTGTAAACTGTTCCACTCTTATTTTTCAGCATCTATGTTCAAATTACTATTGGTACCTACAAAACTAGCTCAAAACTCAGAAGCTTAAAACCACCACCACTTTGTTATACTCACAGATCTGGTGGGTTAGAAGCCCACCCAGAAGGCAGATGGATGATTCCTTTGCTCCTCACAGTACTGAAATCACTCAGTATTTAGGAGTTCAGTTAGTTTGAATGGATCATTACAATTTCACTCACACACCTGGGGCCTGGCCTGGGATACCTCCAAGGCAAGAACTGCCGAGTGAGTGCAGCACCTACAAGTGGCCTCTTCGTGTGGCTTGACTACCTGACAGGATGGCAACCTCACAGTAGTCAGACTTCTTAGGTAGCAGTGCAGGCATCGAAGTACAAGAATTTCCACCAGTAAGATGAAGGCTACATTGCCTTTTATAACCTAGCATTGGAAGTCATGCAGCGTGATACTCTATGGGTCAAAACAGTCACAAGTCCACCTCAATTCAAGGGGAGGGAAATTATACTCCGACCCTTCAGGGAGAAGTGGCAAGATCACAGTACAGACGAGCATGTGGAACAGGAGATACTGTCACAGCCATCTTTGGAAAATATAATCTGCCACAGTCTTTTACTTCACTGATTCCCTTCAGTCTAAAATCATGCTCAGCTTACTCGATCCTTTTTTAAAATTTCGAAGTTTAATGCTGCCTACAGTGGGCTTAGATAAACAAAGAAATGATGACAAGGTAAGTATAGGCAGGGAGGAAAGACTTAGCAAATTTAAGAGATAAAAAGTAGACTATGTGACCAAGAAATGATGAGTAGACTACAATGTAAGAACAAAGTGTTCAGAAGGGAGAGCAGTAGACAGAGTCGCAAAAGAAGGTTAGAGATAGACTGAACAAGTAATCTGCTTTAGTGGAAAACAGTATAAAGAGAAAAGAGAATGCTGGAAATGTTAGGATGGTGCCAAATGATGAAGGCTGTGAAAATAGTGTCCTTCAAAATTCAGACTGAGTAGGTTCTCGATGACTGAGAGGACAGATGAATGAAGGAATTCAGATGCTTTAGGATTTCTGGATTCTTTTCTTCTATAGGAGATGGTCACCCTTGAAATTGCTTGGAATTGTTGGTATCCAAGTGTGGTAAGATTACACTTAGAAAAACAGAAAAAGGAGAAATAGGCAAATAAGAAAAATGTAAAAAGAGCTAGAGAAGAAACAATTTTGCAATTTGCTGTACATGAAGATGATCAAATGGTCTGATTTCAACATTAAGTAGCATTCACTGTTTCATCATGACCTACTTCAGATATACTATCAAACAACACATTTTATGTCCAAATAATCATTTCATGATCTGCCTATCAGATCCATCCCAAGGACAGAATCAAAAGCCTTGCTTATACTTGGGATACTCATCATTCTATAATAAGAGATTATACTATTAAAAATTGTTCTCCCCCAGGTAAAATTGGTTAGTCCTATTCTAGCCCAAATTTGGCAAACTACTTTTGTAATTTTTTTCTGATTCTTTCTAAATATGCATGTTGACCTTGTAGATCTACATAACCTTCATAATTCTCTTTGCCTTTCTTTAATGCTAAAACTATGCTGTTCCTTTTCAAGTCTTTAGATACCTCCTGGGTCCCAATAAATGGTCACCAATATTGCTTAGTTTTACTTAGTTCAATTAAGACTTTCCATATAGCACTCATCTTTTAGTGCCCTGTTTTATTTATTTAATACACAAATCCTGATTGCCTACCATGTGGATCATATACTACAATAGACATTTGAGATCACAGGGGATTCTTGACCTTAGAATTTAACAAAATACTATTTTAGAGACTACAGATTTGGTTTGGTAGTAACAATCTATATATCAAATTCTCCCATGTCTAAAATCCAAATTTATTCCTTCATGCCATTCTTAGTGCCTTATTAGGACCACTTCTGTAATGCTATTGCCTAATGACATAAATCTGATATAAAATCAATCTTCAGAAAGTTGACTTATTTTCCTACAAATATAAAGCAGCGCAACTTTCCTTCCCCTTCATTCATGTTAGAGACCAGAACACACACTCACAGGAACAAGAGCTACAGGAATGATGCTATTTAACACTATGAAGACAGAAGATGAAAAGAAGAATCGGAAATGTAAAACACCTGTGCCCTAATAGAATATTAAGTATGCTATTTAAAACACACGCATGAGTTTATATCCTCTTTATAAATCAGTTCATCTCTTAGATGAAATGGGCTAACTATAATTCCCATTCTATAGAAAGAAAATAGTTACCAAAATTTGACCTCTGAATCATAAGAATGAAGGGAAATTACACTTTTTTAAATTTCACATTACAGTTCACCCACTATGGCATGATAAATCAAAACAACTAAAATGATAATTCTATTTTAATAACAGTGACAAAATGTGCTTTAACTATCTCTGTATTCCATATAATTTGAAAATCTCAAGTCATATCTGAGTTGAATAGTGTTAATGGATGCTGGTATCAGGAAGAGAATCATTCCCACTGTTGAGGGAATGAAACCTAGAGAAGAGATTAGGCCCTGTTACTACCCTTGACAATCAGAGCCAGAAACAGAACAAAACAAACAAAAAAAAATTCTATTGACTCTGAAGACAAAAGGAGAACTTCATTTGCAACTGGGATGAAACTTTCACTAAGGTACCTATCTGTTTTATTGAAAAACAAGAGAATATTTGCAAATGGTATTTAAAGATCACTTAAGTTTTTGCCCTAGATCAACAAAATGGTCAGGATAATTTCCAACTGCTACAGAGTACCTTTAGAATTTGCCAAAGTTTGAAGTTTTTTGTTCTTTCAAAGGAAGAAAGCAGCAATGAGTAACTATAGTGTGCTTCCTGGCCTTAAAAAGAATGAGACAGGAGCTCTCCAGCTGCACTTCCTAGTGAAGTATGCCAGCTGCCTTCTGCAAACTGACATCAAATTGCCAAGAATTTACAGGAGAGGAGTTATGATGCATGGCCTAAAATACTGATCAATTGCAAAGAGGATGTAGGGCAAACCACACAGCAACTAACAGGAAATCAGCCTCTGGGCTGGCAACTACACATTCAAGAAGGCTAGGAATCCTGGACCTCTGACAGCCAAATTTCATCATTTTCCTCTGTAAGCAGAGTTATCCTTTTGAGAGAGCAGTCAGAAAAATCTTGTACAAAGCTTTTTGGTGTCCATTCCTATTTAATAACACTGCCCCCTGCCTGAACCAGTAGTTTCTTCACATGTTAAAAGCCCATCGAAGGTCCTAGAGCAATAGTTGGCCAAAAATCACATGTTTACGAGCACACACCTTCATTCTCTTAGCCATGAGCCTATTTGAATGCAATAAGTGATTCACAGGCTGTCATGGTGGTAAAAAAAAAAACTAATATTTGGAGTTCACCAAATAGTGAGTCATAATCCTGGAAGAAAAGAAATCCTTACAATTGGCAGCCCTTTGGTATGAAATTTTAAAAATTGTTTTTAACATTAATATTAATTCCATGAAAGTTGACAAAAAGAAAATGATTGAGAAGCATGATATTTGGTTGGCTTATGCCATATAAAAGTCCAGTTCATGCTCCAAGAAAAAGAATGAGTAGGATATCTACTACCTATTCCTAGACTTGCCTTCTGTACTCACGGCTGCCAAGTTACTCATTCTCCCACACAGCACTTTCCATACTAATTTTGACCCATAAGAATCAAAAAGAAGTCTTGCCTTCTTTGCACCCAAATGCCAAAATGGAATCTTTTAGTATTTCACCTTTATAAAAGGAATGTTTGAAAACAGGCCTGTTTGGCTGTGACATCAGTGAGTTGCTGAGGCCTCCAGGGGCCGGAGGAAGCATTCCCAGTCCCTCGCAGTGCTGCTGCACTCCTACGGTGCAATCTGGCAATGGCCAGCGACCAAATCTTTAAAGCTGTTTTATGGTATTTAACATATGGTCATAAATTGCTCAGTGCTCTAAAGAGGGGCTAAATTTGCCACCCCTATTGATGAGACATGTTCTTATTTATTTAAATTTAGTGGCAAGCTGGCATTTCTCCAGATGGAGAGGTTTAGGCTTAAGTACAAAGGAAGAACTAACTAGAAATGAGTTGTAACTTTTCTATACACCGAATGCAACCACCCAAACTTAGGCATATGTGCCTATGCTTGAGCGCCACTATCAAATAGGGTTTTCCTTATCGAAAGACAATAATATGAAAAGGTTCTAATTTCTAAGAGCCCAGGAGGACAAAAACATAAATTTTATTCAGACAGGATAAAAAAGAAAAATTTTAAATCACACTCTTGATCTTTTTAGACCAGCCCTATTCCCCACCCATCTCTCTGCCCTGTTGCTTTATTCCCCTCACAATTTAGATATATCTGGTCTTCATCTGAAATCCCACACATACAAAATGCCCTTGAACTTATTAAATCTTCTAGCATCTATCTTCCTATTTTGTCATATTTTTGGTCTTTTTTTTTTTTTTAACTGATTTTAATTCTCTATCACTAAAAACAGGATATGCCAAAACATTTTGTTCCCTTCTTTTTACAAGCTAGCCCTATAGCCACTGCTACCAATGACATTAATGTGAAAGGTACCAAAAGAGAAATGTAAAGGGTAAAGACCCTAGAGGGGTTTGTTTTGTTTTGTCTTCGAGACAGAGTCTTACTTTTGTTGCCCTCAGTAGAATGCTGTTGCATCATAGCTCACAGCAACCTCAAAATCTTGGGCTCTAGTGATCCTCCTGCTTCAGCCTCCCGAACAGCTGGGACTACAGGTGACTGCCACAATGCCCAACTATTTTTTAGAGACATGGTGCCACTCTTGCTCAGGCTGGGGGTTTTTTGTTTTGTTTTTTGAGACACAGTGTCATTACGTTGCCTTGGGTAGAGTGCCATGGGCACTCAAACTCTTGGGCTTGAGCAATCCTCCTGCCTCAGCTTCCTGAATAGCCAGACTACATTGAGTCACACCACAATGCCCAACTAGTTTTTCTGTTTTTAGTAGAGACATGGTCTCGCTCTTGTTCAGGCTGGTCTCAAATTCCTGAGCTCAGGTAATCCACCCACCTCAGCCTCCCAGAGTGCTAGGATTACAGGGGTGAGCCACTACACTAGCTGACACCATGGGTTTTCCTTTTCATGTGCTGATACAGAACTAGCTAAAGAATCAAAAGATGATTATCTTGCCTAATTCTGGAATGTGAAGGAGGATTTCAATATATTAGAGGTTTGACAGCAAGCCCAGAAACAGTACAAAAGAACTGGTCTGTGAAGAATTAGGTTCTTTGTATCAGACAAAAGTCTCACTTTTTAAATTTCAACATACAAAAGAATCATATCTGATGTATCTTTTGGGAGAATGAAAATTGAATGAAATCTCAATATTTCCCCCAAATCAGACTAATCTGAAAATCAAGGGAGATTAGTAATTAGACATTGCTACATAAAGCCTTCTGCACACCTTGAACTTTTCCAACTTGGAGTGGCCATGAAATGTCCCAAAAGGTGTAAGACCTTTTGGGACATAAATGTCTGAAATATTCCAGAGATGAGAACAGTTCAGTGTCTTTAAGGACCATAATAATAAAGGACTAATTTTTAAAAAATAGAAGTACATTTGGGGCCACTGGATACTTCCATTAAGAACCTAGTTTCCAAAACATCCTTTATTCTAAGGTCATACCAGAATTTCTGCTTTACTTACTCTGAAAAAGTCTATGAGCAGCCTCTTTTCTGATGAAGACACTATTGTCAGTGCTAAAAACTTGCAAAAAAAAAAAAGAAAGGAATTACCCCAAAATACAAAGGTAATTCTTAGAAACGTAACCATTTCTTGATAGTAACTAGGTACCCTCCCAAGATGCTCTATAAACTCATTCACTGATCAACCTGACATATCAAAAATCAAATTAAATGCAAATAATCTAAATATTCCAACTAAGAGGCAAAACTGTCAGATTTAACTTATCAGACTGGGGGAAGACTTTAGGAAGAAGACTTCAGTGGCAACTGTAACAATAAACAAATGGGACTTAATAAAATTGAACAGCTTCTGTACAGCTAAGGAGACAACAACCAAAGCAAATAGACAACCATTAGAATGGAAAAAGATACCTGCATATTACCAATCCAATAAAAGCTTAATAACTAGGATCTATAGAGAATTCAAATTAATCAACATAAAAAAAGCCAACAATCCCTTATATCAATGGGCAACAGAGATAAATAGAACCTTCTCTAAAGACAGACAAATGGGGGCGGTGCCTGTGGCTCAAAGGAGTAGGGTACCAACCCCATATGCTGGAGGTGGTGGATTCAAACCCAGCCCCAGCCAGAAACTGCGAAAAAAAAAAAAAAAACAGACAAATGGATAACAAACATATGAAAAAATGTTCAACGTCACTAATTATCAGAAAAATGCAAATCAAAATCACCCTGAGGTATCACCATTCTCACCCAGTGACAATGGCCCACACTTCACAAAGTCTCAAAGCTGCAGATGCTGGCATGGATGTGGAGAGAAGGGAACATTTTTACACTGCTGGTGAGACTGTAAACTAATACAACCTTTTTGGAAGGAAGAATGAAGAATGCTCAAAGAACTCAAACTAGACCTCCCATTTGATCCTGCAATCCCATTACTGGGCATCTACCCAGAAAAAAAATAAACACACACACACACACACACACACACACACACACACACACATTTTATCATAAGGACATTTGCACTAGACTATTTACCTCAGCTCAATTTACAATTGCCAAACTATAGAAACAACCTACATGCTCACCAATCCAGGAAAGGGTTAACAAGCTATGGTATGTATACCATGGAATACTATTCAGTCACTAAAAAAGATGGGAGACTTTGTATCTTTTGTATTAACCTGGATGGAGTTGAAAAACATTCTTTTTAGTAAAGCATCACAAGAATGTAGAAGCAAGAATCCTATGTACTCAATTTGATATGAGGAGGACGGGGGAATGGGGGAGTAGAGAGAGGGAACGAGGGAGGTGGGTGGGAGGTTACAGTATGTGACACACCTCTTGGATTATAAGAGGGAATTTACCTAAAAATGCAATCAGTATAACCTGGTTCTGTATACCCTCAATGAATCCTCAATAACAACAACAAAAATAGATCCAATTATATGCTGCCTTAAAAAAAACACTTTAATTATAAAGACACAAATAGCTAAAAATAAAAAGAATGAAAATACAGTTACCACCTTATATTGATATCAAAGTTGATTTCAAATGAATTAATGCTTCTAAGGACAAAGAATAACAATTCAAAAGATGTAACAATCCTAAATGTTTATGTATTTAAAAACAGAGGACAGGGCCAGATGCAGTGACTCACACCTATAATTCTATACTTCTGGGAAGCGAAGGGGGAAGGATCACTTGAGCTCAGGAGTTCAAGACCAGCCTGGGAAGAGCAAGACCCCGTCTCTACTAAAAATAGAAAAATTAGCTGAGTGGCAGGCAGACAGTCCCAGCTCCTCAGGAGGCTGAGGCAGGAGGGTTGGTTGAGCCCAGGAGTTTGAGGTTGCAGTAGACAATGATGATGCCACAGCACTCTAGCTCAGGCAACAGAGCAAGACTGTTCAGAAGAGGAGGGCAGGTGAGAAGAGGGAAAAAGAAGAGAAAAGAGGAGATAAGATGAGAAAAGAAAATCAGTAACAATATGTTACATTTAAACAACTCTATTTACCTAATTGAGTTAGGTAACTCCATTTATCTCACCCAACCTAATTGGTATTCACGTAACACTCCACATAAAAATTGAGCAAACATTCTTTTCAGTCTATAGGGAACATGAACTAAGAGGAACTATATCCTGGGCCATAAAACAAGTCTCAATAACTTTAAAAGAATTTAAGTAAATACAAAGTATGTTCTCTGACCACAATAAAGATAAATTCAAAATCAATGAAAAAAGAAAACTAAAAAATCCAGAAAATATGGGATGCTGTGTGATACATTTCCAAATGAACCACAGGTCCCAAAAAAAAAAAAAAAAAAAGAAAGAAAAAGAAAAAAAGAAAAGGAAAGGAAATTTGTAAAGTATGAAGAATAAAAATAAAAATTCAATACAGCAGGCTCCACGCCCGCAGCAGTGGTTACAGTGCAGGCCACATGCACCAAGGCTGGTGGGTTCCAACTCGGCCCAGGCCAGCTAAACAACAATGACAACTGCAACAAAAAAATAGCCGGGCATGGTGGCAGGTGCCTGTAGTCTCAGCTACTTGGGAGGCTGAGCAAGAGAATCACTTAAGGCCAAAAGTTTGAGGTTGCTGTGAGCTGTGACACAACAGCACTCTACTGAGGACAACATAGTGACACTCTGTCTCAAAAAAACTAAAAAAGCAAAATTTATAGGTTACAGCTAAAGTAGCACTTAGATAGAAATTTATAGCTTAACCCCAATATATATTAAAAAAAAAAAAAAGAAAAGAAAGCTCTCAGATCAATGACCACGTTAATAAACCAGAAAAAGAGAGAGTAAAACCCTTGGCTCAGTGCCTATAGCAGTGGTTACAGCACTAGCCACGTACAATAAGGCTGGCAGGTTTGAACCCAGCCCGGGCCTGCTAAACAAAGGCAACACAAAAAAAAAAAGAAAGAAAGAAAAAGTAGCTGGGCATTGTGGCAGGAGCCTATAGTCCCATTTTCTTGGGAGGCTGAGGCAAGAGAATCACTTAAGCCCAAAAGTTTGAGATTGCTGTGAACTGTGACGCCACAGCACTCTACCAAAGGTGACAAAGTGAGACTCTGTCTCTACAAAAAACAAGAGAGAGTAAAACCCAAAGTTAGGAGAAGAAAGGAATATTAAAAATCAAAGTGGAAATCAAAAACACAAAAAAGCAGAAATACAACAGAGAAGATGGATGAAAACAAAAGCCGGTTCTCTGAGAATATGAATAAAATTAATAAACCACTGATCAGGCTTGTAAAAATAAAAGAGAGGAAGAAATAAATACCAAGATCAAGAAAAATAGAGATGGCATCACTATAGACTTTAGATATATTTTTTCAAATAATGAGAGAAAATTTGTGAAAAACTTTATGCCAACGAATTCAGCAATTTACATGAAATGGACATATTGCTTTAAAGATACAAACTAACAACATTCACTCAAAAAGAAGTAGATAACCTGAAAAGTTCTAATCTATTAAGGAAATTTAATTTGTATTTTAAAACCCTCCCACAAAAAAGAAAAAAAAAAAAAAAAAAGCCAAGCCCAGATGGTTTCACTGGCAAATTCCACCAACATTTAAGGAAGAAATAATATGAATTCTTTATGAAACTTCAAAAAAAATGAAAAATGAAAAGGTTCACTTAGCAATTCATTCTATTCTGAAGCTAACTTCACTATGATGGGGTGGGGGGAAAGTAAAAAGCATTTAAAAAATCACAAACCAATATTATTCATAAATGTAAATGCAAAATTCTAAAAAAAAATTAGCAAATACAATCCAACAACATATAAGAAGGATAATACATTATGGCAACTACAGTTAATCCTAGGATGTCCAGTAGGTAGAATATTCAAATTCAATCAATGTGCAATCTACTATATTAATAACATTTTAAAAAGAAAACCACATCTCTATATATGAAGGCAAGTATTTGGAAAAATTCAACCTCTATTCCTGATTTTGTGGCGCTAAGGCGCCACCACATACACCTGAGCTGGCGAGTTCGAATCCAGCCTGGGCCCCAAACAACAATGACAGCTGCAACCAAAAAACAGCCGAGTGTTGTGGCTGGCGCCTGTATTCCCAGTTATGTGGGAGGTAGAGGCAGGAGAATCACTTGAGCCCAGGAGTTGGAGGTTGCTATGAGTTGTGATGCCACAGCACTCTACCCAGGGTGAAAGCTTGAGGCCCTTTCTCAAAAAAAAAAAAAAAAAAAAAAAAAACTAAACAAAAAAATCTCAAATAACTAGTATTAGAAGAACTTCTCTAGTCTGATAAAGAGTATCTCTGAAAACTATACAGCCAACATTATACTTAAAGGTGAAAGACATGATTCTTTTCCCCTAAAATCTACAACAAGACAAAAATGTTTACTTTCAACATGTCTAGTCAACAATATATCAGAGATTATAGTTGATGCACTAAAACAAGAAATAAATAAATGGCATTAAAATTGGACAGGAAGAAATAAAACTATCATTTGTAGAAGACATTCTATTTAGAAGATCCTATGAAAAAACTCATAACTTGTGTATGAGTTTACCAAGGTTCTAATATCCAACATCAATAGATTAAAAAAATCAAATGTATATCCATATACTAGCAATAAACAATCAGAAATTAAGATTTAAACAAATATCATTTACAACTCTAAGGAATAAACATGTAAAAAGTGTAAGCTATACATGGAATACTACAAAACAAAGGAAACTTTTAAAATGACATGATGATTCCAAATTGTATATGCAAGTGCAAAGAACCTAGAATTTCTAAAATCACTTAAAAAAAAAAAAAGAAACAAAAAATAAAGAATTTATAGTATCTGATTACCAGCCTTATTATGAAACTATAATAATCAAAACATCAAAAGTCAAACATATAGATCAACTGAACAGACTACAAAATCCAGAAAGAAATCTACACATGTATGAACAATTAATTTTGACAAAGGGGTAAAGGTTATTTAGAAGAAAAAGGGCATTCTTTTTCAACATATGGTACTAGAACACTTGGATATGCATTTATTTAAATCTTAAATCATACACAAAAATTAACTCAAAATGGATCACAGACCTAAATGTAAAACCTAAGGGTAAAAAACATTTAAAAGAAAACACAGCACTCTGGGAGGCTGATGTGGGTAGATTGCTTGAGCTGAGGAGTTAAAGACCAGCCTGAGCAAAAGTGAGACCCCATCTTTACTAAAAATAGAAAAACTGAGGCCAGAAGGTTGCTTGAGCCTAAGAGTTGGAGATTGCTGTGAGCTATGATGCCACAACACTCTACTCAGGGTGACAGCTTGACACTCTGTCTCTAAAAACAAAAAAAAAAAGAAAGAAAAGAAAACACAATACAAAAATCCTTGTGGTGTGGAAATGAGAGCGCATGTAGTGAGAATAAGATGGAGTCAGTCAGGCTATGGCTGAGATGATACAGCTGGTCTGGCCGGTTTAGTTTTGTGACCTTCACCTCAAGTCTCCCATTCTTGCTGTTTTGTAAATTCAGCTATAATCTAAAAGTGTGTATCTTTAATAGTTTAGGGCTATTAATTTAGGAGATTAACTTTTGAGTTAGAAATGTTTGAATCATGGGTTATGTCAATTATTATTAAGATAAGGGTTAACTATTGTTATTTAAGATAAGGGTTAACACATTTTTGCTTTGAACTTTTATGTATAAAAACTGTGGTTTTGAAAATGGAAGAACCAAACAGTCTTAGAGAGGCTACTCTCACTGTTCTCCAGAATTGCTGGCCTTCTGACAAATAAAGTTTGGTGGACCTATTCCCATCTCTGCATATTTGCTAACAGACACCGGACCCTCTTCATCTGGTAACAGATTTAGGCAGTTTTGTTGAAACAATACAAAAAAAAGACAAGCCACCATCAGGAAGAAAATATT
Source organism: Loris lydekkerianus (assembly GCA_963574355.1). Taxonomy (NCBI): domain Eukaryota; kingdom Metazoa; phylum Chordata; class Mammalia; order Primates; family Lorisidae; genus Loris; species Loris lydekkerianus. The sequence goes on along the minus strand of CAUYPK010159984.1, from coordinate 15,789 downwards.
TGCAAATCAAACATCTAATAGAGAACTTGTATCCAAAACATATGAATCCTCAAAACTCAATGGTAAGGAAAAAAATCCAGTTAAAAAATAGGCAAAACAGCCCAGGCATGGTGGCTCATGCCTGTAATTCTAGCAAAGGCTAAAAATAGAAAAGTCTAGCTGGGCCTAGTGGTATATGCCTGTAGTCCCAGCTACTCAGGAGGCTGAAGCAAGAGATTTGCTCAAACTCAAGAGTTTAAAGTTGCTGTGAGCTACAATGACACCATGGCACTCTACCCAGGGCAACAAAGTGAGACTCAGTCTCAAAAAAAAAAAAAGCAACAGAGTTCAATATGTTGTTAAAACAATTTACAACATGTAAAGAAAGAAAATGCAAGATAACAATAGCACAAAGGATATGAGGGTTGGCTCAGGGGAAAAAGAAATACAGAAAATTTTACATGATAAATGAAACATTACAGTATTTTTAATGGTAGACTATAAAAAGTTAAAGATACATATAAGCCATGGAAAAGAAATAAAGCAACAGTGATAGCTAAGGGTAAGCATGGTAGCTCATACTTATAATCCAAGCATTTGGGGAGGCTGAGGAGGAAGGATCACTTGAGACCAGAAGTTTGAGACCAGCCTAAGCAACATGCTCATAGTCCTAGGAAACTGAGGAAGACAGATCACTTGAGCCCAAGAGTTCAAGGCTGTAGTGAGCTATCATGACACCACTGCACTCCAGCCGGGGTGACAGACCTGTCCAAAAAAAACTCTTCCCACACACTCACATAAAAACCAACTCCAGGTCCAGATGGCCTCACTGTTGCCCTGGTGAATTCTCTCATTTAAGGAAGAAGTAAAGGCAATCCTTCATAAACTCTTTCAAAAAAAAAAATTCAACATTTCCCAACTCATTTTATGAGGCAAAAATTACTAATACCAACAAAAATATAGCATCATATACAGATGTAAAGTTCCTCAAAAGGATATGCGTGAACAGAATCCAGCAATACATAAAAAAGGTAACACGTAATGATCAATAGGGATTAACTGCCAGTATGCAACATTGGTTCAACATTTGAAAATCAGTTTATTCATCACATCAACTAAATAAAAATGATCCTCCTATTAGAGAAAAAAAACACTTAACGTAATAGCATTCTTTTCATAATAAAAGCTCTCAGCAAACTAAAATAGATGAGAACTCCCTAAGAATGGTAAAAGGGCACCTATACTTGACTCTTGATAAAAGACTCAATATTTCCTCTAAACATTAGAAATAATGCAAGAATGCCTCACTTTATCACTTCTCAACACTGTTCTGGGGAAACTTACAAAACTTTACTACAAGTAATGAATAAATTACGGACATGGGAGCAAATAAGGTCAATATAGAGAAATCAATTGTATTTCAATGAACTAGCAAGAAAGAATTAGAAGAATAAAGTTTTAAAACTTTATACTATAGGCTCAGTGCCCATAGCTCAGTGATTAGGGCGTCAACCACAAATACCAGGGCTGGCAGGTTCAAACCCAGCCCTGGCCTGCAAATCAACAATGACAACTACAACAACAAAAACAAGAAATAGCCAGGCGTTGTGGTAGGCACCTGTAGTCCCAGCTACTTGGAAGGCCGAGGCAAGAGAATCGCTGAAGCCCACAAGTTTGAGATTGCTGTGAGCTATAAGGCCACAACGCTCTACCAAGGGCGACATAATGAGACTCTGTCTCAAAAAAAAATTTTTTTTATACTACAAATTGACATCAAAAACTATGAAATATTTAGATGTAAATTTAATGAAATTTGTTTAAGACTTGCTCACTGAAAATTACAAATACTACTAAAAGCAATTAAAAACTTCAGAAAACAGTTAAGCACTTATAAAGTTAAATATACACTTAGCTTACAACACAATAATACCACTCCTAGATACTTACTCAACAAAGATAAAAACATACCTCCACAAAAAGACATGTACAAAAAAGTAATGGCAAGTTTATTCATAATAGCCCCAAACTGGAAATACAAATGTCTTTCCATAGATGAATTAATACAAAACTGTAATGTACCTATACATTACACTATCAGCAACTAAAGGGACAAAGTATTGATACAAGCAATAATATGGATGAATCTTAAAAACATTACAGTAAATAAAAGAAGCCATACACCAAGTACATCATAGGAATCCATTTACATGAAAATTTACAACAAACAAAACTGTTTCACAGCTTCTGAGAAAATAGAAGGCTCGGGGGTTGAGAGGATGGTAGTGGAGAGGAATGATTCAGGTGCGGAAGGAAATGTTCTATATCTTTAGGGAATGGAAATGTTCTATATCTTGACTGTGGTATGATACAAATCTTTACAATTACCAAAACACATGGAACTGTACAACTTAAAGTGAATACATCTTTTTTTTTTCATCTTATTATATGTAAAGTTGATATAAAAAAGAATGGCATACAAATTTCTACCTCAGAGTTATTATGCTGATAAAATGAAATATTGTACAAAAATAAGCATAACTATAAATAAATGCTCACCAAGTTAGTAATTTCTCAGGGAGGCCAAGGTGGGCCTGAGGCCTGAGCTCACGAGTTCAAGACCAGCCTACACTAGAGCAAGATTTTATCTCTAAAAAAATAGCCAGGATTCTGGGAGAATGGCCGACTGGTAGCAACCCTCGGCAGAAGCTCCTGAGCAGAGGGAGAAAAAATGGACGGAATTGGACTCTAGGAAGCCAAAGATGGGGAGCTGAGCCAAGAAAGAAGTTTGGCAAGCTGTTAACTCCAAGGAAGAGCATTCAAGAAAAAAATTACAGATACAAAGCCTATCAGCTAGAGGACAGAGACCCCTCCCCCAAGCAGGAGGCCCACAGCAGGTTATCTGTGAGCAAGCAGGGAACAAAAAACCTCTCATTGTACCTCGCTGGAGAGAGCTGCTAAACACCAGGTCTCTTTCTCCAGGGAAGTCCCACTTATGAACCTAGACACCACCCCACCAGGCATAAAATTGACCTCTACAGAACATTTCATCCTAATAAAACTGAATATACATTATTTTCATAAGCCCCAGGATCACCCTCCTAAATAGATCATATCAGACTTGTTAGACACAAGTCTAACCTCAGCAAATTTATTATAAAAGTATAGAAATTATTCCTTGTATCTTCTCAGAACATGGAATAAAAGTTGAACTCAATAGCAACAGGAACTTTACACTCAGTCATAGAAACTAAATAATCTTAGGCTGAATGATAGCTGGGTCAAAGACAAGATTAAGAAGGAAATCACCAAATTTTGGGAACAAAATGATAATGAAGACACAAATTATCAAAACCTGTGGGATACTGCAAAGGCAGTCCTAAAAGGGAAATTTATAGCATTGGAAGCCTTCATCAAGAAACCAGAAAGAAAGAAAAAAAAAAAAAAAAGAAACCAGAAAGAGAGAAAGCCAACAACTTAATAGATCATCTTGAGTAACTGGAAAAGGAAGAACATTCCAACCCCAAAGGCAGCAGAAGAAAAGAAATAACTAAAATTAGGGCAGAATTAAATGAAATTGAAAACAAAAGAATCATTCAGAAGATCAACAAAACAAAAAGTTGGTTTTTTGAAATGATTAATAAAATTGATAAACCTTTGGCCAACCTCACCAGAAATAGAAAAGTAAAATCTCTAATATCATCTATCAGAAAGGATAAAGGAGAAATAACAACAGACACCTCAGAAATTCAAAAAATCCTCAATGATTACTATAAAAATCTCTATTCCCAGAAATATGAAAATCTGAAGGAAATGAACCAATACCTGAAAGCTCACCACCTTCCTAAACTCAATGAGAAGGAATTAGAAATCTTGAATAGACCTATAGCAATCACTGAAACAGCATTAACAATACAAAATCTCCCAAAAAAGAAAAGTCCAGGTCCAGATGGCTTCACATCCAAATTCTATCAAACCTTTCAAGAGGAACTAGTACCTATATTATACATTCTCCAAAGCACAGAATAAGAAGGAATATTTCCCAACACATTCTATGAAGCAAATATCGCCCTGATACCCAAACCAGAAAAGGATCCAACAAAGAAAGAAAATTATAGACCAATATTACTAATGAATTGATACAAAAATATTCAATAAGATCTTAGCAAACAGAATTCAACAACACATGAAAAAAATTATATACCATGATCAAGTTGGTTTTACTCCAGGGTTACAGAGTTGGTTCAACATACACAAACCTATAAATATAATACATCACATCAATAAAATAAAAAACAAAGACCATATGATTCTCTTAATTGATGCAGAAAAAGCCTTTGATAATATCCAGCATCCTCTCATGATCAGAACTTAACAAAATAGGCATAGAAGGGACATTTCTTAAACTGATAGAAGCTATCTACAGCAAACCCACAGCCAATATCTTATAATTGGTATAAAACTGAAAACATTTCCACTCAGATCAGGAATAAGGCAAGGATGCCCACTGTCTCCACTGCTATTCAACATAGTAATGGAAGTCTTAGCCATGGCAATCAGGCAAGAGAAAGTGATCAAGAGTATCTAAATAGGGTCAGAGAGATTAAACTCTCACTCTTCACTGATGATCAGGAACTCAACTTCAAAACTCTTACAAGTGATCAAGGAATACAGCAGCATCTCAGGTTACAAAATCAACACTCATAAATAAGTAGCCTTTATATATACCAACAAGAATCAAGCTGAAAAACCAGTTGAGGACTGTTCCTTTCACAGTAGTGCCAAAGAAGATGAAATATTTGGGAGTTTACCTAACAAAGGACATGAAAGATCTCTATAAAAAGAACTATAAAACTCTGCAAAAAGAAATAGCTGAAGATGTTAACAAATGGAAAACATACCATACTCATGGCTGGAAGAATCAACATTGTTAAAATGTCCATGCTACCCAAAGCAATCTACAGATTTAATGCAATCCCTATTAAAGCACCACTATCATACTTTAAAGAACTTGAAAAACATAGTACTTCATTTTACATGGAATCAGAAAAAAACTCAAATAGCAAATACATTACTCAGAAATAAGAACAAATCAGGAGGTATCACGTTACCAGACTTCAGGCTATACTATAAATCTATGATGATCAAAACAGCATGGTACTGGCACAAAAACAGAGGGGTAGATTTATGGAACAGAATAGAGAATCAAAAGATGAACCCAGCTACTTATCATCATTTGATCTTCAACAAGCCTATCAAAAATATTCAGTGGGAGAAAGGAGAAACAAATGGTGCTGGGTGAACTGGCTGGCAACCTGTATAAGACTGAAACTGGACCCCAACCTTTCACCATTAACAAAAATTGATTCTCACTGGATAAAAGATTTAAATTTAAGACATGAAAATAGAAGAGAGTGCAGGGAAAACACTTGAAGAAATCTGCCTAGATTATTTTATAAGTAGGACCACCACACACACACACACACACACACACACACACACACCCCGGGCAATTGAAGCAACACCAAAAATACATTACTGGGATCTGATCAAACTAAAAAGGTTTTGTACAGCCAAGAACACAGTAAGCAGAGCAAACAGACAACCTTCAGAATGGGAGAAGACTTTTGCAGGTTATGCTTCTGACAAAGGCGTGATAACTAGAATCTACAGAGAATTCAAACTAATCAATAAGAAAAGAATAACCCCATTTCTATGTGGGCAAGAGACTTGAACAGAAATTTCTCTGATGAAGACAGGAGCATCACCTACAAACACATGAAAAAATGCTCATCAGCCTTAATCATCAGAGAAATGCAAATCAAAACCACTTTAAGATATCATCTAACTCTAGTAAGATTAGCCTACATCACAAAATCCCAAAACTACAGATGTTGGCATGGATGTGGAGAGAAGGGAACACTTCTTCTACACTGCTGGTGGGAATGCAAGCTAATACAACCTTTTTGGAAAGAAGTTTGGAGAACATTCAAGGAACTAAAAGTAGACCTAACATTTTATCCTACAATTCCTCTACTAGTTATATACCCAGATGATCAAAAACTATTTTACAACAAAGACATTTGCATCAGAATGTTTATTGCAGCCCAATTCATAATTGCCAAGATGTGAAAACAGCCCAAGTGCCCACTGACCCATGAATGGATTAACAAATTGTGGTATATGTACACCATGGAATATTATGCAGCCATAAAAAAGATGGAGACTTCACATCTTTTGTTTACCTGGATGGAGCTGGAACATATTCTTCTTAGTAAAGTATCTCAAGAATGGAACAAAAAGTATCCAATGTACTCAATACTATTATGAAATCAATATATAATCACCTACACATTCATATGAATGGCAAAACATAACTATAGTCCAGAAAGTAGAAGGGAAGAGGGGGGGAAAGGAGAGGATTTATGGGAGGAGGAAGGGTATTTGTGGGGACCCCACCTAATGTGCATGATGCAATGGTACATTTCAAAACTATTAAGAAATGAGTATAATTGCAATGGGTGTGTTATTTAGTTCAATGTAAGCATTTCACATTGTATATCAAAGCAGTACCCTGAACCCCATAAATGTATCAATGTACAAAGTTATGATTTAATAAAAAATAATAATAGTAAAATAAAAATAGCCAGGCATTATAGAGGGCACCTGTAGTCCTAGGTACCTGGGAGGCTGAGGCAAGAGAATCATTTGAGCCCAAGAGTTTGAGGTTGCCACAACACTATGACGCGACAACACTCCTCTACTTGGGGTGACAAAGTAAGACTCTGTCTCAAATTAAAAAAAAAGCTAGTAATTGTATATCAATTAGTTTTTAATAAACTATAATTAGCATTAAAGACGTGTTATATACTGTTAGCAATAATTAAAGTGACCTTATATATTTAAATTAATATTAATTGCTATCTTTAAGATATTTCTAATATTCCATAAATTCCATAAAAAAAAATTCTGAAATAAGACAAAGGAATCCTAAAAATCTAAGAGAAAGATAATATCTAATCCACAAAATTAGCACTTCTTACTTGCCTTTCAATGAGCATTTTTTAGAACACTCACTAAATCAAAGGTGACCTGCCTTCTTAATTAGCCTCTAAAAATACCTTGAATGCTAGATGATAATAATCTTTAATTAAATCTTTTTAAGAGATAAAAATAAAAGTAAAATGGGCAATGCTACCAAGGAAATTATAATGCCTTTCAGCATGATGCAAAGTACTAAGTCCCTAGACAGCACCCAACTTTTTACTTAGCTCAACTACTGCAAGTTACAGTGAAAATGGTTACCTTCTATTCTCCTTGCAAGTGATCTTGGAGACTAGAAGAGAACCAGTCTAAGGATCCTCCTAAATAGAAAGCACATCCATTAGAATGGCAGATTTATGAATGTAAATGAAAAATCAAATATGTCACAAGGCAGGCTATTTTATTATTTCCTGAGTTTGTCCTACTAAAGCCAAAACAGTGTGCGCAAAAGCAGAAGCAGGAAAGGCAGGGTATTCAGGAAGTACAATGAACAAATCAGTTGTGCTGGGCCACCGCTGACATGGATTGTTGTTAGGTGAGCTCCCAGTGGGGAGAACTGAGAGGCTGGAATGTCAGACTATAACTGGCCTTGAATGCCAGGCTAAGGGATTCAGTCTACCAAAATGCTGAAGAGGAGGCTGGAAGGGGTTAAAGCAGAAAGATTACTCAGTTAACACTGCCCACACAGGTTATTTATTTGAAATAATGGTACAAAAATTTTGTCATAAAGTAACATTGCCATCCCAACAAAAACCAACAGCTATAACCACAGCTTTTGAACCTATTAGCCAAGGTTCAGATTGTAAGTTATGGTAACAAAGGAAATAAAGTACAAAATTCTTATAGATGACATTCAGTCAATAGAGTCTCAACATGTCTTTCACCAGATGCCATAAACTTCACAACACCACTGGCTCTTTAGGTGCCCTAAGTTTGGTCATCAGTTTCTGTTTCATAGCTGTCAGTGCCAAGCCCCTGCGTGTCTCTACACTGTGCTGTGTAAATAAGTTTTTAGAGGACAATGAGCAGAAAAACAAACAAACAAACAAAAAAGAGCATTCTGAGCCTACCACACTGATTGGCTAGAACAAATAAATACATATTAGATCAGAGATGGAAAAGCGTTGTGTTGAAATACACACACCTCCGTGTGTACACACAAAAAGCAGCCAAACCACTCAAGTAAACACCATCAAAAATGAAGCTGAATTTCAAGTACTGTAAGTAGAATACTATTTACAATGTTTCTGTAACAATCTTTGCATATGATTGGTCACTATTTAATCAAATGGTGCATTCCATTTAAATAGTAGTTCTGAGATTCATTTACGTCCTCCAAAATACATATATATTTAAGTAGTGATGTAATATTGAATCCTTGGAAATGAACAGTAATTTTACATTCCTCCTCTGAGGACATGGGAGAGAATGTATGATCCAAACCATTAATCTATTTTTTTTTTTCTGTCTTTTTCCTCTAAAAGGGAAGTATTTCAACTTCAAAACCTTTAGAGATAATTTCTTGGCATGACTTGCTCACTCTGTTCCAAATAGTTTTGAAATATTCATCATTCCCCTCAGATGATAAACAATTGCACTGCTCTATTGTTAAAGACAAAGGGAAAATGTCTATAGTTACATATGTAAGCTCTTTATAAAGATCTACTGAAACAGGGTAACAAACACTTCTCTGGATACCTGCACAGCCCATGTTTACCTGGTGTTAAAACTAGCCTCTGATAACCATGCAAGACCCAGTACTCTTGGCCATAAGTATCACAAGTGGACACTCCGCCCAAGCTGACAAACAGACCCTTTCTCCCAGGAATTTAGACTCACTGACTTTCTCTCAGGTAGCCTTGAGTCACCATGTGGAAGGCTTAGGAAGTCACTTCTACCCAATATGAAGAGAAAGAAATCGCCAGTGTGGGGTAAAGTGACAATAGAATATGTTGCAGAAGAAAGACACAGACAAACCTGAACACAAGTGCTGACTGCTACCCCTGTGTTTACCAGCCTTCTATTCCCTGGTTCCAGTCTCTACAAAATCTGGCTATCCTTCCTGCCCTTGGGCATCATGGAATTTACTTGATTCCTTCTAAAGACAAATAAATGAATTCTTTAATTTGTGTTAGTTCCAATGGGTTTCCAATAACCAAACAGTCCCTCATTAAAATAAACTGTTAACTATGAAATATAAAATTATTAAACAAAACATAATTTCAAATTTAAAACCGATGTTAGAAAACTGACTTACTAGCCACTGACTTGCTCAATATACTTAATATTTCAATAATCTCTGTTCATAGTTGCATAAACAGTGTTATTCAAAGAACTTGCAGAATGAAGTTCTGTTACTTCCTCATCAAACCTCATCATTGCCAGATCCAAAGAATGAATACAGTTAATTCATTCCATACTTATTACGCCTCTCTGAATGCCAAGCACTGAGCTAAAGATTGGAAATAAAGTACATACAAAATAGCCTCACTCCCTGCCCTATTTAAATAGGGTACAAAAAAAAATAATAATAAACAAACAAAAAAAAAAAAAACACAGCAATTTCTTCTAGAATTAAAAGTGCTTTAGAGAGTTACTAGGGTGGCTATCTTTACAAATGCGTGTTTATAAAGGCTCATGATTCTTCCTATGTGGATCTTGCTATAACTTATAAATTTTCACCATTTCAACAGCACCATCCTAGACCTTAGCATGTATTTCATCCAAGGCAATCTTGATCACTGAAGATTCATATTTCTAACCCTGTTTCAATAAGTACAAGTTATTATCTTCTATAACTGCAAAATTCAAGGACATCTCTTTACTTTACATATCCTTTGACGTTTTTCAGTATCATCTTACACAAACTGGCAACTCTTTCATTGGCCAACAGATGTCTCCTTACATTAAAAGAGATGAAGAAACAACAGCATCATTACTAATGTACTGTAATCTTCTGGTCTTTTTTCTTTCAATTATTTAATTTGAATGTGGGTAATTCTGTAGGAACCAATTCATGAATTCACAGGTAGAAATATGCACTGCAATGTTTCCCTTATTCATAGATGAAACAGAGTTATAGAATATTGTTTCCTAATTTAAAAAATATTTTAAAATATAAATTTTAGTTACATGCTATTTTCATTAATCTGCTATCAGAGGCAGAGTAAAATACATAACAACAAAATTGATTCAGACTCCAAATCTCCAAAGTACTGTACGTTCTTCCTGTTTTCTGAATTGTTAAGAGCAATGTTCCAATTACAAATTCCTTGCATAATAAATAACTTGCAAAGACTGCATCTCTGTTGGCAAAAGCTGATACATGAAACGAATGCCACATTCTTTATAACACTATACTTCAACCAACAAAAATCTAAACAATAAAATTCATTAATTGATGTATGCATGCATTTGTTCCATTCCTTCCAAAAATACTTAATTAAATATCTTTCCTGTGCTAGGGACTGAAGATTCAATTTCATGAACAAAACCGTCTCCATCTCTGACTTCACTGTGTTTAAGTTATGAAATAAAATGACTGTAAATTATAAATACTTTGATTCAGCCTTGGTTAAAATTATAGTTTAAACAATAAACCACAAGTTTTCAACAGGATTTAATGAAAAACTTTAGATAAAGGAGTTGGTTACATGAAAGTTTTAAGACTACAAAGCACTGAGTTAGCCATTATCATTTGCTTTGAGAAAAGAAGAAAGAGAATATTTATCTATTATTTACCATAGAATATAATTTAAATCTATACTTACTTGTTTTCTTTTAGCCATAAAATTAGGTTTCACTCTAACTTTGTCTCTTTAAAAAGGTAAAGAGATTATCTGTTTGCTGTGATAGTTATCTTCCAAGAGCTGTAAAACTATACAACCCTGTGATTAAGTAGTTTGTTTTAGAAAACTACATTTGTTAAAACATTTGTCACTGAGAACTGTATCTTCTAAAGATTAATATTATTTTGGTTGTATGGGAGGCTGAATTCAATCACAAATATTGTGATATTTAATAACTATGACCTTACTGATATTTGATATATTTAAAATTACAAAAATTAAAGGACAGCCCAGAAATAAATTCACATATCCACAGCCAAATGATATTGGACAATGGCACCGAGTGAATACATTGGGGGAAGGACAGTCTCTTCAATCAACCGTGCTGAAACACTGTAATACCCAGGGACTTCAACACTTCATTGGCAGAGCTAGACAGATCATCAAGGCAGAAAATCAACAACAGAAAAAAAACATTGGACTTAAATGGGACTCTAAAACAAAGGGATCTAACAGACATTTTCTGAACATTCTATTCCTAAACTGCAGAATACAGTCTTCTCATTGGCACATGGAACATTTTCCAAGGTAGATTATAAGTTAGGCCACAAAATAAGTCTCAGAAAATTTTTAAGAATCAAAATCACACCATATACCTTCTCAGACCACAGTGGAATTAAATTACAACTAAATTCCAAGAGGAACTCTTAAAACTACACAAATGCATGGAAATAAAACAACATGCTGCTGAACGATCTTTAGCACAATAAGGAAATCAAAATACTTTTCAAACCGAATGATAAAAGAAACACAAATTATCAAAATCCCTGGGATATAGCAAAAGCAGAGCTAAGAGGGAAGTTCATAGCGCTAAATGCTTACATCAAAAAGACAGAAAGATCACAAATTAACAACCTCAACCCATGTTACCCCTCAAGGAACTAGAAAAAGAAGAACAAACCAAACCCAAAGCTAGTAGAAGAAAAGAAAATAACAAAGATCAGGGCAGAACTAAACCAAAAACAAAAAAGAAAATACAAAGGACCAACAAAACAAAAACTCAGTTCTTTGAAAAGGAACCAACTGACAGATCACAAGATACATTAACAAGGAATAGAAGAGACAGAGAGACAGGATTCAAAAACAATCGGAAATGAAAAGGGGACATTACAACTGATACCACAATATATAATATAAAATACCATCTGAGAATACTATGAAAACTTCTACACACACAAACTAGAATATCTAGAGGAAATGAATAAATTGTTGGAAACACACAACCTCCCAAACTTGAATTAGGAAGAAAAACCCTGAATAGACTAGTAAATAGTGAAATTGAAACAGTAATAAAAAATCTCCCAACACAAAGAAATCCAGGACCAGATGGATTCACAGTCCAATACTACCAGACTTACCAAGAAGATTGGCACCTATCCTACTGAAACTGTTCCACAACCTCAAGAAGGAGGGAATCCTCCCTAACTGGTTCTACAAAGCCAGTATAACCCTATTACCAAAATCAGGAAAGAACACACACAAAAAAGAAAGCTACAGACCAATATCCCTCATGAATATAGATGTAAAAATCCTCAACAAAATACAAGCAAACCAAATCCAATAGCACATCAAAAACATAATTCCCATGATCCAGTAGGTTTCATCCCATGGATGTAAGGATAGTTCAATATACACAAATGAATAAAAGTGATTCAACACATAAACAGAATTAAAAATAAAACCATATGATCATCTCAATAGATGCAGAAAACGTATTAGATAAAATCCAGCACCATTCATGACAAAAATCTTCAACAAACTAGGCATACAAGGAATATATCTCAAAATAATAAAGCTATATGTGACAAACCCATGGCCAACATCACACCAAATGGGGAGAAGTTGAAAGCTTTCCCCCTAAGAACTAGAACCAGGATGCCCACTGTCAACAATTTCTATTCATACTAGCGGAAGTCTCAGGCAGAGCAATCAGACAAGAGAAAGAAATAAAGGGCATCCAAATTGGAAAAGAAGAGGTCAAACTATTGCTGATGATAACGATTTTATATCTTGAAAACCCTAAGGACTCCTCCAAAAGACGACAGAATTGATAAATTCAGTAAGGTCTCAGTTTACAAAATTAACATACATAAATCAATAGCATTTCTATATACTAGTAACAGTTAAACTGAGAGTCAAATCAAGAACTCAATACCATTTATAATAGCTGCAAAGAAAATAAAATACTTGGGAATATATACATACTTAACCTAAGAGGTGAAAAATCTCTACAAGAAGAACTATAAAACACTGATGAGAAAAATCACAGATGACATAAAGAAACAGAGAAACATACCATGCTCATGGATTGGAAGAATCAGTGTTGTTAAAATGTACATATTTCGGGCAGCACCTATGGCTCAAAGGGGTAGGGCACTGACCTCATATGCTGGAGGTGGTGCGTTCAAACCCAGCCCCAGCCAAAAAAACTGCAAAAAAAAAAAAGTACATATTTCCTGGCTGGACACCTGTAGCTCAAGCAGCTTAAGCCAGCCACATACACCAGAGCTGGTGGGTTCAACTCCAGCCTGGGCCTGCCAAACAACAATGACAACTACAACCAAAAAATAGCCAGGTGCTGTGGCAGGCACCTGTAGTCCCAGCTACTTGGGATGCTGAGGCAAGAGAATTGCTTAAGCCCATGAATTTGAGGTTGCTATGAGCTGTGATGCCACAGCACTCAACCCAGGGCAACAGCCTCCGGCTCTCTCTCAAAAAAAAAAGTATATAGTTCCCAAAGCAATTTACAGATTCAGTGCAATTTCCATCAAAATATCAATGTCATTTTTCACAGAACTAGATAAAGCAATCCTAAATTTCATATGGAAACAAGAAAAAGACCCCAAAAGCCAAAGCAATCCTAAGCGCAAAAAAAAAAAAAAAAAAAAGCTAAAGGTACCAATACATTGCTAGATGTCAAATTATACTACAAAGCTATAATTTACGCAGTATATACATACAGAGGGTATCCAAAAAATGTATATACATTTTAAGAAAGGAAAAATCTATTGAATTTGTAATACTCAAATCATAGTTGACTTCTGCAATTGTAAGACGTGTTCAATCGTGACTTCCATTCATCTTTTGTTATTGGTATACAGTTTTAATAGGTTTTTCCTTTCTTAAAATGCACGCAAATTTTGTAGCACCCTCTGTATATATTTACATATAGATAGATAGATAGATAGATACATACATACATACACACTATACATATACACATATATACACACCAGGGAATATTACTTAGCTATAAAAAGGGATGAAATAAGGCCTTTTTTAGCTACTTGTATGGATTTGGAGACCATTATCCTTACTGAAGTATCTTAGGAATTTAGAAATGAAAAAACAAATACCATATGTTCTCAGTTTTAAGTAGGAGCTAAATGATGGGTACATGTGAACATAAACTGGTGTAACTAAGAAAAGAGGAGGGTGGAAGGGGGGTAAGAGATCATAAATTATCTGTTTGGTACAATGTACATTATCCTGGTGATAGTACAATAAAAGCCCTGACTTCACCACTATACATTTCCTCTGTGTGACAAAAGTACTTGTTACCTCCTAAATCTATTGAAATGATAAAAAGATAATTAATTAAAAACAATAAATAAATAGTGCTGGAAAAGCTGGATATTCACATGCAGAGGACTAACACCAGACCCCTAGCTCTTGACATACACAAAAATCAACTCAAAATGGATGGAAGACTTAACTATACATCTGGAAACTATGAAACTACTAAAAGAAAACATAGGGAAAATAATCCATGACATTGGTTTGGACAAGGATTTTTTGGATAAGCTCTCAAAATCATAGGCAACAAAAGCAAAAAGACGCAAATGAGATTACATAGAACTAAAAAGGAAAGAAAGTTTCCTTTCTTCATAGCGAAGGAAACAATCAACAGAATGAAGATACATACTGAATGGGAGAAAATATCTGTAAACTACAAATATATCCAGAGGTTAATATCTAGAATATATAAAGAACTCATCTAACTCAATAGAAAAAAAAAATCTGATTTAAAAATGGACAAAAGACCTGAATAGACATCCTCTTCTCAAAAGAAGACATACAAATGGCCTACATATACATGAAAAATGTTCTAACATCACTAATCATCAGAGAAATCAAAATCACAATGAGGTATCATTCCAGTTAGAATGGCTACAATTAGAAAAAGAATTATTTTTTAAAAGGATAGTTACAACTGGCTCTCCATATCTATAGGTTTTAGCATCTGAGATTCAACCAACAGACTGAAAATATTTTTTTAAAATGCATCTATAGGGCTGTGGCTCGAAGAAGTAGGGCACTGGCCCCATATGCCAGAGGTAGCAGGTTCAATCCCAGCCCCAGCCAAAAACTGAAAGAAAAAAAAAGAATTAAAATGCACCTATACCGAACATGCACAGTTTTTGTTGTCATTATTCCCTAAATAATACAACCTAACAACTATTTACACAGCACTTACATGGTATCAGGTAATATAAGTAATCTATACATGATTTAAAGTACATGTATATGTCAGAGATGTTGCAGATCAGTTCCAGATCACTGCAATAATGTGAATACCACAATAAAGCAAGTCACAGGAGTTTGTGGTTTCCCAATGCATAGAAAAGTTGTGTTTATACCATACTCTGCTCCAGTGATTTTCAACCAATGTCCTATGGCACACTGTGGGGCCATGAGAGGATTTTAGGGGTGCCGTGAACATTTTTAAAGATAATTCGTCAAATTATTTTTGGGGAGGGGGGTGATCGGTGGAGGGAGAGGTACTGGTGGGATTACACCTGCGGGGCATCTTACAAGGGTATATGTGAAACTTAGTAAATGTGGAATGTAAATGTCTTGGCACGGTAACTGGGAAAATGCCAGGAAGGCTATGTTAACTATTGTGATGAAAATGTGTCAA
>CAUYPK010159979.1:0-42240 GCA_963574355.1 Loris lydekkerianus | reverse complement strand
TAACTGGATTATAAAAAAAAAAAAAAAAAAAGCAAACAAACCAAAAAGTTTTAAAATCTAATCAGCCACATATAGCAGTGTGCTCCTGGCGTGTGTGCCCACCTTCCCTGGCATGAGAGGAATCCCCATGCTGCCCTCCACCCTGCACATCCATGCTTATTGGCCTTGGCTCTTGCTTGCTTCTCAGTCTACCCCTGAGACACAGCAAGTGTGAGGGCACCGTTCCTAAAGAGCAGGCTGACCAGAGTCAGCTGGAACACTTGTGAGCTCCAGGGAGCAGTGTGCTCCTGTCTTGGAGGCATGGTTCTCAGTGTGGCACCCAACACTGCATTTTCTGTATCACCTGGGAACTTATTACAAATGAAAAAATAAAAATTGTTGGTGCTGGGCGTGGTGGCTCACACCTGTGAGTCCAAAGTGGGAGGATCACCTGAGCTTAGGAGTTTGATACCAGTCTGAGCAAGAATGAGATCCCTTCTCTACTAAAAATAGAGAAAAGCTAGTTGGGCATTGTGGTGGCACCTGTGGTACCCAGGCTCCAGCTATTTGGGAGGCTGAGGCTTGGAGGATCACTTGAGCCCAGGAGTTTGAGGTTGCTGTGAACTATGATGTCACAGCACTCTACCTGGGATGACAGAGTGAGAGTCTGTCAGAAAAAAAAAAAAGTTGTGGGACTCATCTCAGAGCTACTGAGTCAGAATTCCTGGGGCTTCAGAAATCTGTTCCTTAAGAAGCCCTCCAGGTGACTTTTTTGCCCAAGAAAGTCTGAGAACCATCAACCAATGGAGACAGAGCCTGGAAGCAGAGTCCAGCTACTCAGATTATCACTGTGAGTCACACATTCCAAAGTGTCCAGGATGGGAGCTAGGGGCAGCATATTAAAATCTATCTGCTTAGGGCTCAGTGCCTGTAGCTCAGCACCTGTAGCTCAGAGGCTAAGGTACCAGCCACATACACCAGAGCTGGCTGGTTCGAACCCAGCCTAGGCCTGCCAAAAAACAATAACTACAACCAAAAAATAGCTGGGTGTTGTGGCAGGTGCCTGTAGTCCCAGCTACTTGGAAGGCTGAGGTAAGAGAATCACTTGGGCTCCAAGAGTTCGAGGTTGCTGTGAGCTGTGATGACATGGTACTCTACTGAGGGCGACAGAGTAAGACTCTGTTAAAAAAAAAAAAATAATAATAATAAAAATCTATCTGCTTAGGATACCAACCCTCCTTATGGGAAGAAGGAAAGGATTTTTAAAACAAAGCAAGTTTGTGAAAGAGACAAATCAAGAAATCCAGGCAGAGAGGAGAAAGGGAATGGGAGATGTCCATGTTCTGTTGGTAACTGACTAGGGGTCACTGAGGGTCCTAAGAAATCAGAAAATGAGAGAAGTCTGTGCTCTATTCACTGTGGGTCCTGAACAAATAAAGAAACATTTTTGTGACCCAGTTTCCTCACCCAGAAAATGAGCATAAAGAAGGTAACTGGGGCCGGGTGGGGTGAATCACACCTATAATCTTAGAACTCTGGGAGGCTGAAGTGGTTGGATTGCCTGAGCTCAGGAGTTTGAGATCTGCACCCACCCCTGACTACCTCTCCTCCTAACTTCTAACAGGGCTGTGTATGTCTAATTCAGAGCACATATCATGGTCACAATTATACATATGTTGGATGAATCTTTGATTAGAAGCTGTTTGTTCTACTGATCACCATGTGTGTGCATGTGTCTCTATAAGGAGAAAGATACGGTGCATTAAGAGGGAGACTTAGCCCCCATCCAAGCCTTGGCCATAGCACAAGCACTTCTTCAATGTGTCTTGTGGAACCCCTGGAACCCCCCGATAAGGGGAAGTAAAGAGCCACTGCAAATGGGAATGAGGTTGCAAAATGGATGAAAATGCTCCAAAATTGGGTTGTGGTGGTAACTGCACCACTCTGTATATTTACTAAAAATCATTGACTCTCACACTTCAAATGGGTGAATTTTAGGGTACCTAAATTATATCTCTATAATGGTATCAAAAATCAAGTGTCCTTGAGTGGAATAATTCATATATTTATCAAGCATTTGTTAGGCACCTGCTATGGGTGAGGTGTTGGGAGTACAGCAGAAAGAAGTGAGAGGAATCAATCTTTCTGGTGGCTACATTCTGGAGGGTGGAGGGGGACAGAGGATAAACATCATCAATCAGCACGATGTGCCATGTAGTGGATGGTGACAGTGCTGTGGAGAAAACTAAACCGGGCAGGTGGCTTCTGATGGAAGATCCAAAAGAGCCATGAGAATATCAGGGGGGAAGACCGCAGTAGGTGCCAAGTCCCTGGAGAAGTAGTGAGCCTGCCTATTTCATAAGCACAAGAGGCCCAGTGTGTCTGAGTCCGAGAGAATGAGGGGAACATGTAGGTGTTCAGAAACACAGAGGTGACTAAATTAGGAGTCTTGAGATACACAGATTTTTCCGGATTATATCAATGGTCCAAATAGGATGTTGAGGTGGGGGATTATCCATGTGGGCCCAATGTGGTCACAAGGGGCCTTATAAGTGGGAGCGTGAAGAAGAAGAGTCTGAGAAAGAGGTTTAAAGGTGCTGCCCTCTGGCTGCAAAGATGGAAGAAGGCACCAAAAGCCAAGAAATGCTTGGCTCCAACTCCTGGAGCTGGAAAAGATGTGGTAACGGACTCTCTCTAGAGCCTCCAGGAGAAGCCAGCCCTGCTGATACCTTTGTTTTATCTCAGTGAGACCCACTTTGTTTGGAGCTCTGACCTCCAGAACGACAGGTAATAAATTGGCAGTACACTGTGGTGTAAGTCAGCAAGTCCATTGTAACTACTCTGAAGGCTGATCATTAAAACCCATGTATACATTTATTTATCTATTTATTTATTTTTTGAGACAAAGTCTCACTCTGTTGCCCTGGGTAGAGTGCCTTAACATCATAGCTCACAGCAACTTCAAACTCTTGAGCTGAAGTGATCCTCCTGCCTCAGCCTCCTAAGTAGCTGGGACTACAGGTGCCCACCACAGTGCCTGGCTATTTCTTCTATTTTTAGTACAGATGGGGGGTCTCATTCTTGCTCAGGCTGGTCTTGAACTCCTGAGCTTAGGTGATCCCCCTGCCTCAGCTCCTAGAGTGCTAGGATATAGGCGTGAGCCACCCTGCTTAGCCCCATGGTAACTTGTGAATGCAGCAACAGGAAATGAATACATCCGCCAAAGCTGGCTGGAGGCCAGGCTCCCTGCCTTCTGCTTCTGGAGAATCGATGGTCTGGTCCTTGAAATTGCCTCAGGACCAACAAAGGATGAGGAGGAAAGTTTGGTCTGCATACCCCTTACCTGTGACCACGAGCTTCAGGGGGTCGCTGGGGGCTGACCACGAGTACGGGTCCGAGCTGGTAAAACTGTAGCATCGGTAGGTTCCACTGTGGGCAGCAGTCACAGTGATGATGGGAAAACTGGCCCGGTACCATCTTTCAGGTCTCTTGTAGGGTCCAGGGTCCCCCTCCTTGTACAGAGCAAACTGATCAAAGCTATATGGAGTCTGACACTGTAGGGTCACATCCCCTCCTGGGGACACTGCTGGGCCAGGCTGGGCTGAGAGCGAGGGCTTGGCGTAAACTCCTGGGAGAAAAGGAGACTCTGGTGTTAAAGATGGTGACTAGTCCCCCAACTCTGTCAGATCTAGAGACCTTCCCAGATGTGTGCCTCCTAGAGAGCTTACTCCCTCTGTCCAAGCTCAGAGAGATGGAGTCAGGTCACCAAGAGGTTAAGGGAACATATCTGTGGTCACAGCCTGGTGTCTGGACTCAAATTCTCGTTCTGCCACTTAGGGACTTTGTGGCCCTGGAGATAAATCTCCCTCTATCTGTGTGCCTCAGTGTCTCCTACTGTCAACTGGGACGATCAAACAAGATGATACATAGAAAGCATTTGGCAAAGCCACAATAGGACAGTGGTGTAAAAATAGGGTAAGTTTATACTGTATTCTAAGCTTGTATTCTAGTCTATGAAATGTACAGTGTAAACTTTTATTAACGTACCAGCCTCCAGGAGCCATTCCAAATTCATGACATCTATCAGTTCATGACTCCTCACAAAGACCTATGAATTCATTTGTATTAATGTTCCTATTTTATACGTGAAACTAAGGCACGTAATGTTAAATGCTCTTTTCAACACTAGGTAACGATACTGTAGAAATTTTCAATGATACAGTTGAAATTTGCTAAGAGGGTAGATCTTAAGTGTTCTCACCACATGCACACGTAAAGGTAACTGTGTGAGGTGATGGGGGTGTCACTCAGCTTGGTCATGGGACTGTTTCACAGTGCATACATATATGAAAACATTGAGTTCAACACTTGAAATACACACAGTTCTTGTTTGTCAATTATACCCAATAAAGCTAAAGAAGTTTACAAAATTTAAAAATCAATAAATCAATAACTTGTCCGAAGTCATAACTGGCAAAACTGAAATTTACCACTTGACCCTGGGGTCTCCACCCCTGCACACAATCCTGCACCATCTAATGTGAGGGGATCAGCATTGTCAAGTACGGAGACACATGACTGGCAACCAGGAATCATTGAAACAAAAGCTGCCTGGTAATGATGGCTCATTCATTCACTCAACATCTTTTTTTCTTAAGTAACGATTATGTGTTTTTCTCTAGGCTAACAAATAAAAACCCCATGAAGAAGCAAAGATAGGCAACAATGGCCAAGATGAATGTGTGCCACACCAGAGTGATGAGGGCAATTTTAACAAAGGCGCTGAGAGAAATACTTAATGAGAAGACAGCATTTGATTCTGACCCCAAAAGAAGATATAAGGAAGCCAGACTGGCATGTTCTTGGGGTAGAGGGGGAGGTCAAGGACCCCTGGCCAGAGAGGGAGGGAAGCAGGAAGAGGAGCGGCCTGTTCCTAGGGGACCACTGTGCCCAGGGCCACTGTGCGGCCCTTAGGAATTAGGGTGAAGGGAGAAAGGCATTCTCCATAATGCAGAATTTAATTTCTTCCAAATAGGCCAGGTACACTGGCTCACACCTATAATTCTACTGTTCTGGAGGCAGGTGGATCGCTTGACCTCAGGAGTTTGAGAACAGCCTGAGCAAGAGCAAGACCCCCGCATCTCTACTAAAAGTAGAAAAAACTAGCTGGGCATTGTGGTGGGCACCTGTGGTCCCAGCTACTCAGGAGGCTGAGGCAAAGGGTCAATTAAGCCCAAGAGTTTGATGTTGTGGTGAGCTATGACACCATGGCCCTCTACCCCGGGTGGTAGACTGAGACCCTGTCTTAATAAAAATTATTTTCTCCAAATAATTTAACATAGTTGAAAAAGTATTGAAAAATTGAAGAGTAGATCATTAAAACCCACATTATTCTAAATTTGAATATTTTGTTTACATCTCCTCAAAACACTTTTATTACAATTTTACATCCCAGGCTTCCATGTAAGCAAATTCATCAAAGTTTTTCCAAAACCTACTTCTGGGAAAAAGATTAACCATTTAAAAGCACAGTAAGGGGTGGTGCCTATGGCTCAGTGAGTAGGGCAGTGGTCCCATATGCTGAGGGTGGTGGGTTTGAACCCAGCCATGGCCCAACTGCAACAACAACTACAAAAATAGTTAGGTGTTGTGTTGGGCGGCTGTAGTCCCAGCTACTCTGAAGGCTGAGGCGAGAGAATCACCTAAGCCCAAGAGTGGAGGTTGCTGTGATCTGCATCACCATGGCACTCCACCAAGGGCGAGACAATGAGACTCTGTCTCTAAAAAGAAATAATAATAAAATAAATGAATAAAAGCTCATTAGGTTGAGTGTGGTGGCCTGAGCCTGTAGTCCCAGCTACTCCTGAGGCCTTGAGAGGAGGATGGCAGAAGCCCACAGGTTCGAGGTTGCAGTGAACTCCACTATCTGTGGATAGTCCCTGCACTCCAGTCGGGGCCACACAGCGAGACCTCCTCTCTAATTTTTATTATTTTTAAATCAAGTGCTTTGACACACTGACAGAGAAGCACCCATTTTCTCTCTGCTCTGATGTTCCTTGCCATGGACACTGCAATGCTATAACCCAACTACAGCCCAAGAGGAAAGGGAAAGAGGAGGGGGAGGGGTTGAGAGGGGCAGACGGGTGGAGGGAGGGTAATTGGTGGGACCACACCTATGGTGCATTTCACAAGGGTACATGTTAAATCTACTAAGTATAGAATATAAATGTCTTAACACAGTAACTAGGACAATGCAGTGAAGGCTATGTTAATCAGTTTTATGAAAGTATTTCAAATTGTATATAAAACCAGCACATTGTACCCCATAATTGCATTAATGTACACAGCTATGATTGAATAAAAAAAAAAAATAAATAAACTTGTACTATTCATTCATCATGGATAGTTTTGAAATTGACTTTAAAAAATAGTACTAAAATGTTATTAAAATGTAATCACGAATTTGTGCCTCCCCTCCACCCAGTCTCCCTCCCCGCATGTGTACTGTCCTCACCCTAATCCCTCTGTGAGGGACTCACAGAACCGGAGACCATGCATCACTGGGCCCTGAGTCCAGCCCCTGTACCCCCAGCCCCTCTGAGTACCAGTGGCCACCAGCTCCAGCTGGTCGCTGGGTGGGGACCAGAGGCTCCCGTTCTGGTAGGAGCAGCGGTAGCGGCCGGCGTGCTCTCTCCTCATGGCCGGGATGGAGAGGAAGGCCTGGTCCTCGTACTTGTCGGAACTCAGCTTCTCCAGGCGGTACAGGTCCACGCCCGGGGGCCCCTGGCACCGGATGGACACTGGCTTCTCCAGGGGCACCAGGGAGCTGGGCACGGCCTGCAGGGAGGGCTTGGGAAGGGTCCCTGGGGGAGAAGCCAGCAGGGGTCAGCCCATGCCCTAGGACATATTACCCCTGCCACCCCCACCCACACCACGCTGCCCGTCCGCCTCCTGCGGAGCAACCGCAACCTGAGCAGGACTCACCGCTCTGCGCTCGAACCTGCCCCAGACACAGCCCTGAGGAGGGAAGAGAAGGACAGATGCCAGGACTTGCTTTACGAGACACTTCTGCCTGCAGGGCCATGGACATAGGACATTCGCCTATTTTATTTTATTTTATTTTATTTTTTCCAAAGACCAAAAATAGCCACATATGTATGCTGCCATTTATAGGAAAAGTCCAGAATAGACGAATGGGTAGAGACAGAAAGCGGAGAGAGACGGGGTGGAAGGAGCGGTGGGGAGTGACTGCTTGACCCACATGGAAATTCCTTCTGGGCTGATGGAAAAGTCTTGGAAGGAGACATTTGCAGCACAAGATGGTCAGTTACAGCAAACTTTACATTCTGTGTACTTTACCAGAACAAAAAGTTTTTAAAAGCAAAATGGATTTTTGGCCCCACCCTGTCCAGTTCCTGCCACTGCCCCTCTCTAATGACACACCCATGACGGCTTTAGTTGTTCCTCTGTGGATTCATCGGACATTGACTTCCTCAGTGGCGTGGAGGAATTGGACCTCTGACAATATCCAATACCATCCAAGTGTTTATTCAACAGTGTATAATTGTATGGGCAAGTATGGGAAATACTTGTATATTGTTGCATTTTATTCATTACACATAGAATAAAACCCCAAATGCATCAAATAAATGAGTCATTAGGGCTGGGCGCAGTGCCTCAGGCCTATAATCCCAGCACTCTGGAAGGCTGAGGTGGGAGGATCCCTTGAGCTCAGGAGTTTGAGAACAGCCTGAGAAAGAGTGAAATCCTGTCTCTACCAAAAATAGAAAAACTAGCCCAACATGGTGGTGGGCATCTATACCCTCAGCTCCTCAGGAGATTGAGGCAGGAGGATTGCTTGAGCCCAGGAGTTTGAGGCTGCAATGAGTGAGGCTAAGGCCATGGCACTCTGGCCTAGGCAGCAGAGTGAAAGTATCTCAAAAAAAAGGGTAGGGGGGTCATTGGGAAGTTAATACTTTTCAGTTGTTTATATAGTCACAAGAAGCAGTGAAAACTACTCTCAAGTAACCAATAATGACAAGAAAACCTCCCAATGAGCACAGAAAGCCACTTCCTCAACTCCAATCCTACTTCACAATGGGGAAGAGAATAACCCCTCCTTGAGAAAAACAGTGGTGTGCAGGATGGCCTCTCTTTCATTATGTGCCAAGATATCCCAGAGTATGTTAATTGTAGCTTTCACACTGTTTTATGCTATTTCAGTTGATACTGTAATCAATAGTCTGTGACTACATTATTGTGAGTGTCCAGGTACTATTCACACCTGAGATTATAATGTTGCCCTTAATATGTTTTTCCTGGAATCAATACATGCCTGATTTATTTCCATCTGCATAGTTTCCCTTGAACTTATTGCTAATCTTTCCACAATTCTTAGTAGTCTTTCTGTGTAACTTTACACAACATTCACCAAATTGCATAATCTAGAAATCAATGAATAAATGAATGAGACGTTGTTAGTTATTTGTAGCTTTCCCTCTTATCTGTAATAACATAATGGTTTCCTTCCTGCTTACCCTCTTTGAGACTATCCATTTATGGGTAAAATTCTCCTGATGAAATAAGGAAATAACAGAGGTGACATGCCACGCACTGCCTGATGAAGAACAGATAGTAGAAACACATCTGAGGGATCAGGTCTTTGTTCCACGACTGTAGGGGATACTGAAAAGTTCAGTCTACATCCTAGTCCTGATAGCATAAAGCCCACATTTAGGAAAGAAAGAAAAAGCAATGGAGAGTCATGGAAGAAATTTGCCACCAACATCATGAGACCTGTGTTTACTTCCTGACCCAGCCATGACTACACTGGGGTAAGTCACACAAAACTGCCACCTCTGTGGATTGCGGTTTTCCCACCTGACAAATGAAAAGGCCCTTGTGCCCCTTTTGCTCTGAAATTTCATCACTGATGCAACTTAAAAAAAATTCTCTAGAATTCTTTTGTCCTCCAGCACTTCCCAGTTGGACCCCCAGGACTCACCAAAACAGAGGAGGGTTGAGGGGGATGGAGACATGGTTCCTCAGCTGCAGTCTGAGCTCTGTGGTCAAGGAGGGAAATGGTGGGAGCTGAGGCAGGGGTGCAGGATGTGATGAGGGTGAAGAATGCTGTTCTCCTTTCTCCCACCAGCCCTGGCTTTTCCTAATTGAGATGCCTCCAGCTGGAGCAGCCTCCGCAGCACAGTGACTTTGCATGGGGGCTCCTAGGAGCCTGGCTTATCTCCTTTGGCCAGCCTGGTAAGGCACCATCTGCCAGCCAGTTGGGGCATGGTCCATGCTCCTGTGCTCCCTAAACTCATCAACAGTTACAGTTCAAACCACAAGGAGATACTACCTACTTCATACCTGCCAGGGTAGCTACAATTTAAAAAATGGAAAATAGTGGGAGAGAAGGGAACACTTTTATACTGTGGGTGGGAATGCAAACTAATGTGCTTCTTTGGAAAGACGTATGGAGAATCCTCAAGAGCTAAAAGTAGACCTTCCATTTGATCCCACTATCCCATTCCTAAGCTTCTACTCAGAAGAAAATAAATCATTTGGGTGGTGCCTGTGGCTCAAAGAGTAGGGCGCTGGCCCCATATTCCAGAGGTAGCAGGTCAAACCTGGGGCAGGCCAAAAACTGCAAAAAAAAAAAAAAAAAAAGAAAAGAAAAGAAAATAAATCATTTTATTATAAGGACATTTGCATTAGAATGTTTATCACAGGTCAATCCACAATCGACAAGATGTGGAATCAAACTGAGTGCCCATCAACACAGGAATGGATTAATAAACTGTGGTATATGTATACTGTGGAATACTATTCAGCCATAAAAAGATGGAGATTTTACATCTTTTATATTTACCTGGACAGAGTTGAAGAACACTCTCCTTAGTGAATGTTCACAAGAATGGAAAAGGAAATATCTGATGTACTCAATACTAATATGAAACCAGTAGATGATAAACTACTGGTTTATACACATGAGAGAAAACCACAATTTAAATCAAATGACAGGGGGAGGAGAGAGAGAGATTTTTGAGTTCTCACTCAAAAGGCACACAGCAGGGTATGTGGCATACCCCTGGGTGAAGGGCTCAACTACAACATGGACTAACAAATTACAAACTAACTCAACTACAACATTTCCCTAAGAAATGCAAGCAATGTAACCTGATCATTTGTACCCTCATATGAATCAGAAATTTAGGCTTGGCCAGCTACATACACTGAGGCTGGTGGGTTCAAGCCGGGCCTGGGTTTGCTAAACAACAATGACAACTGCAACGAAAAAATAGCTGGGTGTTGTGGTGGGCGCCTGTGGTCCCAGCTACTTGGGAGGCTGAGGCAAGAGAATCGTTTAAGCCTAAGAGTTTGAGGTTGCTGTAAGCTGTGATGCCACGGCACTCTTACCGAGGGTGACACAGTGAGACTCTGTCTCAAAAAAAAAAAAAGAAATTAAAGAAAAGGAAAATAGCAAATGTTGGTGAGGATGCAGGGAAAATTGGAACCACAATGCTTTGTAGTGAGAATGGAACAGGTGCAGCCGCTGTGGAAAATAGTTTGGCAGTCCCTCAGAAAGTTAAACAAGGGCAGGGCATAGAGGCTCATACCTGTAATCCCATCACTCTGGTGGATGGATTGTTTGAGCTCAGGCGTTCAAGACCAGCCTGAGCAAGAGCAAGATGCCATCTCTACTAAAAATAGAAAAACTAGTCGGGCATGGAGGTGGGTGCCTATAGTCCCGGCTACTTGGGAGGCTAAGACAGGAGGATTGCTTGATCCTAAGAGTTTGAGATTGCTATGAATTATGACACCACAGCACTCTACTCAGGGTGACAGAGTGAGACTCTGTCTCTAAATAAAGAAATAAATAAGTAAATAAATAAATAAATGAAAAAGGAAAGAAAAGAAAAAGAAAGGAAAAAAAGTTAAACAGGGTACCATGTAATGTTTTGATCTATGTAATACTGGGTAGTGATTAAATCAATCTAATTAGCATATCCATTGCCTCACATAGTTATTATTATTATTATTATTATTATTATTTTTTTTTGTGGTGAGAACACATAATGTCTACTGTCTTGGCAATTTCAAAGCCAGAATACCTTATTATTAACTATAGTCACCACATTGTGGAAGGAATGTGCAAAACTTCCTTTTCCTGTATTAATGAAATGTAGCCTTTGATCAACTCTGTTTTTGAGGAACTTTCCCACAATTTTCCATAGCAGCTGCACCATTTTATATTTCTACCAACAGTGAAAAGCATGGAAAATTATGATGTGTGTTTTAAGGGAAAAGAACATGGTGGTGAGACGGACCTCCTTGGTGTGGAGGGGTGATGTTTGAAGTTATGCCTGATAATAAGAAATGTTCATGCAGTATCAATATTAATGCTAAAAGAGAAAAAAAAAATAACAAAAATAAAGAGGTAAAAAGGAATGTCAGGGAGAAGAGCGGCACATTCAGCTGAAAGCTTTGGTGAAGTAGAGCTTAGCGTGTTCCTGTACCTGGGAGTGATTAGTACGTGGAGTGACTGAGCACAAAGCTGGGGCTGCGGAGAGTAGCCCTGGGACCAGGGAAGGCTGCCCTGCCCACTAGAGAATGTGGGGCTGCATTTCTGTCATCCGACCACAAGATTTTGCTAGGGTAATATCCTCTATAGTTGTGACCAAAAAAAAAAAAAAAGTCTCCAGCCACTACCAAGTGGCTGTTCCCTAATAATTGAGATGTTTGGGAACAAATATCTCAGTCCATTAGGTTAGATCATTCAGAGATGTAGAGGGCAAGACCAAGATTGGGACCATTAGTGAATTTTCAAGATAGTCTTGGGTAGGTTTGTATTTGTGCGGTGCAGCTAAGAAGGGGTCCTCATGAAAACCTGGATCCCAGTTAAAAGCAGGTGAAGTGTTTCAAGCAAGAGATGAGTGTGTCTTCAAGGATAACAGCCACAGAGATGGAGAGGAGTAGGTGGACTTAGTCATTGGGAGTCAGAGAGGAGATGGACTTCCAGGTTCCCTGCAGGGGTACCTGGGCAGACCGAGGTGCTGTCTGCTCATAAAAGTGTCTGGAAGTAGCCCATAGGGGTGGGGTGAAAACACACAGAGGAGAAAAGAAAAAAGGAGAGCATTTAAAAGAATGAAGTATACTTATAAGATCAGAAAATGCCCTCAAAAGTGCAAATCTAGGAGATATTGGCCTTATAGAGGATGTAGAGAAAATGATTTGGAGCAAAAATTTTATTCACAGAAATCGTCATAGAGAACTTTGTCAACCTAGAGAATGGTATACTTATTTAGGCATGAGGAGGTCAAAAAACACTAGGTAGATCCAACCCAAATAAGACAACTACAAGGCACATAATATTCAAACTCTTAGAACTGAAGGACAAAGAAGAAAATACCATACAAAGGAGCTGTAAAGCACAGGCCAGTGGAAACCTTATAAGCCAGGATAGAGATAGATGACAGATTCAAAGTATTGAAGGAATAAAACTCCTTGGGAAAAGCAGGGTAGATATCTTTATCTGGTCCAAAATGGCTTGAGAGAGTTAGGAAATGAGACACTGTCTTGAGGTTTTCTTGAGGGGTGGTCCAGGAGTGAGGGGTTCCACGCAGGGTTTGAATTTCCCACCAGCACCAAAGGAGAGAGCCTCTGTGCTTTCTCATCAGTGTGACCAGGTGTGGGGAAGAGAGGGCGAGAGGGTCTGTTAAGGCTAACAGCGGCCAGCAATTAGACATCCAAAATATTATCTGTTTCTTAAGTACAGAGGATTTTTTCCACAGTCAAAATTATTCAATTTTGAATGGCTGTGATTTTCAGAAAGTTGGTGCATACTTATTTAGAGCATAATGTTTTATTACCACAGAAAAACCATTAGGTGTAATAAGATTTAGCATTTCTCATACGCGCAGGTAGGAGGAGTGTATTAAAAACATTTGGGGAAGCTGTGATGTTTGTTAGTTTCACATAAAGTTAAAAACATGCTCCAATGAGGGTTTATGTCCATAATACATATTTCTCAAAAAATGTTTATAGCCAATTTATCCATAATCACCTGTCTCTGGAAACTTCCGTAATATTATAAACAAGAAGATCAATAAATTAAGTTCTGTATACTCATAAAATGGAACATACCTCAACAACAAAGAAGGAACTACTGAGAATGTGCAAGTGCAGAGCTGGGTCTTAGAAGCTTTCCACTGAGGACAAGAAACCCAACACACAGGAAATTAACATGGTGTGCTTTACGAGGTTCAAGATCAGGCAAAGCAATGATAACAGTAGACGTCAAAAGACTATTTCCTGCTAGTGATGAAATATGGGCCAGGAAGGAGCAGGACGGTCTTCTCCATGGAACTGGAAACAGACTATCTTGCTAGAATAGGTGGCTGCACAGGAGATAACTTATGTGCAGATTCATCAAACTGTTTATTAAATGTGCACATTTTATGCTGTGTGACTTTCTACTTAATGTAGACGAGGGATAACACAACAATAACCAATATCAGAACTAATAACTATTTTCAATACTAATAATCAACAAGACCCAGAAAACCTTTTCATAAAAATCAACAGTTACTTATTTTCAAGGGACTTAATTAAATTGAAAAACTTCCACTTATATCTTCTTTAACTTAATACATGTTAGCTACCAAAACTTCATAGCAAGTATTATACTGAATGATAAAACTTTAAACATGTTGCCTAGTTGTTCAGCAATGAAGCACACACATGTGTCATCACTATTTCTGCTAAATACTCTGCTAGGTACCCTCACTGGCATAGTACAAAAATAATGCAGAATAATAAGAAAGTTTAGTAGGATTTCTGGACAGAGTGCTGGGAACCAGCAATAAACACATTTTTGACAGTAAAAATTACCATAAAGAAATTTGAAAGATTAATGCTACTTTACAAGAAGAGCTTTAGGAGTTCTGACATTTAAGTCTGAGAACTGATCCTAGAAAAAGTGCTACCTACGTCATTGCTGAATATCACTGCAGTCACCTGTGAGGTACCCCCCACCCTCACCCTGGGCGGCCATGCACACGACACCAGCACCCACCCACCCTTGAAAGCACTTTGTCTAGGAAGAGTTTGAGAAGTTAATTGTCAGACCTCAAACAAGGACAGCTTTCATAGCCATTCCAGAAAAAGAGTTCCAAAATTGCTTTGAAGTGGACTAAGTGGTGTAGCTTCCCAAGGGGAGCACTTTGCAAGTGACCTAGTGATATTTACCAGTGAGGTATGTAGCACTTCTTATAGGATGAGTTCATGAATTAAATTTTATGATTTTCTGAGATGACCAAAATAATGAAATAAAAACAGTATATTGGGTATTGAATAAAACGACCCAATATGACGATGATATTCATCTTCTATCAATAAGTCTGTTGGTACCAACATGTAGACACACATCGCTGATCATGCAAGAATGAGGGAAAGTCATTCCCATTGTGAAGAACTTGCTGAAACATGATTTTATCTATAACAAATGAACAAATTATGGCAAAAGGAGTGAGCGTAAGCATCAAATTCATTTCCATAGTTGATTGTTGCCATTTGAGATACAAATCCAAATAAGTGCGTATAAGTGCCACGGTGATGACAATGTAGAAATCACAAAACTAATTTGGAGAGAAATGGTGAAAAGGTAAAAGACAGTGTAAGAATAATAATCTTATTTTAGTCTAGGGAGGGAGGTAAGTAGTATCTGTACTGACTTATCCAAAAAAATAGAAGACTTAGGACACAAAAAGTACACAAAGAAACAACAAGAAACATCCACTAATCCTGGGCAGTAGCAGGAAAGAAAGAGGAAGTGGGACTACAGGAGTTGCATCATTACTCAGAGCCGAGACTCAGAATTAGGGTAGAAGCACTTCCACAAGTGACAAACGCAGTCATTTTTGTAGTCTGTGAAGCCTTGTCCCCAGGACAGTTCAAGCAGACAAATTTGGGAATGGCCTGAGGGGTGTGTGGGGCTGGTAGGAATTACCAGGGCTCCTACAAGGATATGAGAATAGCATCATGTCACACGGTTCCAATATCTAGGTCACCCTCACCCTAGGCAGAAGTTGTGTCCTTAACAGTGAAACATAGTGGAGCTCAGGGTGGAGCATGAATATGACAGATGACACCACTGTGAGCCTGAGGGGGAACAGAACTTGGAAATGAGAATCTACTTTGCACCCCCTGGTGGGGCCATTGCAGGGCAGTGCTGAGAAGGTCTTGTCTACCCCCATGCCCCCTCAGACACAGAGGTCACTGCAGTGGCCTTGGGAAACTTCCTCCCAGCTGCACCTGGTGCTGATTAGTTCATGTCTGAATAATCCCCAGGACCTGCTGACTTGTCCTGGAACAAACATTCACAGCTTTCCCCAGGGTGCCCCACAGTCCCCTGTGCCTCGCAGGTGACATGGTAATTGCAGCTCCAGGGAGAGATGAAGTTAGAGAATGACAAGACCCATATCCGCTTGGCCTCCAGATGGCCAGTGTCTACTGATGGCTACAGTCCTGCTGCCAATTCCAGCCAGAGACCTTCCCTGGTGAGTGTTTTGTGATGGTTCAGACCCTAGACACTTGGAGGGCAGGAGAGGAGCCCGGCAGGACAGAGGTTACCACCAGTCCTCAGCAAGGTCGTAGGCCATGGGCTGCTTCTGAGCTAAGGTGTGAAGAGGAGGTGAGGAGAGAGACCCCACAGCAGGCAGGGAGTGGTCATGGGTGCCCAGCTTCAACAGGGTGGACACTGCAGAGGCTGGGGCCAGCCTGGGAGGGAGGGTCCTGCGCTGTCCCCTGCTCTTTCCCCTTAGGGTGACTTGGGCATCACCCGAATTCCTGACAACTGTTGCTGGAGAAGTTGAGACATTTTGGTGTTTTAAGTTCAGGCTCTTTGTCTGTATGTGGTCCCTGCTCCCTGCACACACATGTCACACAGACGCACTCTGACCCATATGACCCTTACAGGGGTGTTTCAGAACTTGGATGGCACCTGAGAAGCTGCATGCATGTGAGTCACCACAGGGTTGTGATATCACCTGCTTTTCTTCCCAAGTGAAAGGATCAATCTCACACCGAGGGGACCCTTCGCCACCTGGAACAGTTTGTTACATTCCTGCCTCTTCCCCCATGTGTTGAGGGGTTGGGAGTCCTGACAGTGTGTTGCCTTCCAGCCCAGGAGCCAGGAATGGGGACAGAGCATCTCTGAACATCACACAGGTGACACTGCCCACAGAGCCTCTAGCAGAGGTGGTCTCTTCTGGCTGACCAGGACACTACTTTGGAGTGGGACAGACATGCAGCTGGCAGCCACTATCACCAAATGCTTCCTGTCTCTGTGTGACTGAAATTATTTCCCTCTTCCCTCTGGTGATGTTTGTGGGTTCTGGGGAGTGGTCTGAGTAACCCCAGTATGCACATGTCTGGCGAGGGTATGAAGAAAAAGAGACAGGGACAGGCCACATCCTGCTCACCACGTGTGCCCCCACTGCAAGTGTCCGTGCTCAGTGAGCTGCTGTCATTGGATCAGGGACCTGCTCTGTCCTTACTGGGGCTGAGGGACCCTGATAAAGTTTACAACAATCTATGGACTTTCTCTGTGCTTTTAATCTCCCCTTGTTATATACACAGCTTTCTTGTGTTAAAAAGGAGAAATGGACACTTTGGAATTCTCGGCATATTTCTATACCCGTGAAACTATTGCTGTTATCAAAACAGTGAACATATTATTCCTACAGATTTCCTGTGTCCTGTGGGAAGCCTCCTCCCTGTACCTAGCTACCAGGCAACTACTGACCTGCTATTTGTTACTATAGATAAGTTTGTATTTTTTAGAATGTTATATAAATCTGTGCCTCATTTTCTATTCATGTAAAATAGGTATGTTTTTGAGACTGGACATTTGATATTAACATGCATGGGACTGTACCCAGGACTAAAGCTCAACACACAGAAAATCATCAATAACCTGTATGGACTGGTATTTTCTCTGCTTGGATCTTGAGCCATTAATAGGAAATGGATTAGGAACACGGAACTGGTAGCACTGTTGTATCCCACACTTTCCTTACCTGCATTTCCATCCTCCTGACCACTGTTCCCTCTCTATCCCTCTCATCACGCTTCCTCCTCTGGGACTGGGTCTCTCCCAGTTTCATCCTTCTCTCTCGTTATCATCTGTGAGTCCATCCCCTTTAGGATACATGGATTTTTCCAGCAGTTTGCAGCCAGAAGCTTCCAATTGGACTGTGCCTGACACCAGTGTCTGACATGTCCCTCCCAATCTTATACTGTTCCCATTTTCATATTTACTTTTAAATGATGTCCACCTCTGAGGTACTTGTGTTGTGCCCAGATCTCGAAATCCCCCACAAAGACCACCAGGGAGCCGAGTCTGATGCAAAAGCAAAAGGGCCTTTTATTGCAAGCTTGAGCTTGAGCTTGAGCTCCGGGGGACTGCACTGCAACGGATCCAAGCCAGGAGCCTCGAGCTCTGGAGCAGGGGGTTCTTATGGTCCAGCAGAGTGGGTGGGCATGCAAAGCTTAAAACAAAGGGGGTGCTTCTGGATTGGTTAGGTTCGGGGTCCCTGATTGGTGGGCAGTTGTCTCATGATTTTGGAGAATTGCCTGGGCTTGTCTGGAAAGTGAAACTGTTGTGCCCAGGTCGCGGGGTACCCCTCATAAATCACCTGAAGACCAAGTCCAATGCAAAAGCAAGAGTTAGTTTATTCACAAGCTCAGACTTGGGCTTCTTTGCTCCTGACGCAGCAGGAGAGCAGAGAAGCCCTGACCGCAGAGGGAAGAGCAGTTTTAAGGATATAGAAAGGAAAAAGGGGGGGGGGGAGTTGGGAGAACTCCTGGGGAGAGCTGATAGGGGCTTAGGGAACTGGAAAATGTTTGATCTGGGCTGATTAGCTTGGGGAAAGATTTATTACTACTAAAACTGAGGGTGGGTGCCGTTATCACTTGGGGCAGACATACTGGAGCTGGGGGTGGGGGAGGAAGCAGGTTGCCTATCACCTTTGGTATGCAGCTGCAAATTGAAGGCTGTGAGACAAAATGGAGTTAGTTTTGACAAAATGGAGTTAGCTTGGTCCTTTCAAAACTTACTGAGTGAAATGGTGGGGAAAGCGAAACTTAATTCCTGAGATGGCGCTGGTCTGGTTCTTTTACTTGCACTGCTTAAGTTTCTTGGTTGGTTGGTTTGTTGGTTTTTCCTTCTGATTTTTCCTGGTGTTAGTTTAAAAATTGCCTCCTAAAGAGAAAAGCAAGTCACTGGGGAGAAAAGCTAACTCAGCAGCGACCTGGGTGGCATCACAGAAAATATTCTCGTCTATCAGAACAGAGTGGCTAAGGCAGGACCTTCAGGCCCTGCATTACTGTGTCCAGCTCCTTCACCTGCCACTATGGAGTTCTGTGACTTTAGGTGAAAGATTGGACTTCTCCCTGTCCCATTGTTATCATCTGATGGGGGAATGATAGTCACCATTTTTAGGTTATCGGGGAATTAATGAATGGATATATTTAAGATCCTCAGAGTAGTATGTGGCATAGAGTCAATTCTCAGTTTCACTGTGTGTATCATTATTTTTCTGGTATCACAAAGATGAGTTATAGTGAACCTTTGACTGTCACCCTGGATCAGGACTGGGATTTGGACCTGATGGATCAGACCCAGAAGTCACCTTGTCACGATTGGATTGGAAGGAAACCCTAACTCACCCTAACTCAGCCTGATTTGATCTGTGACCAAGGTGGGTCATTCCTCCTCATGTTCAACTGTCTGTGACCTTGGAGGTACTTCAATTCTGGAGAAATGGAGGGTGATCGTGTGGGCTAAGGTCAGTGATAGCTATTTTGTCTAGTTTCGGGGGGGGCTTCCCCAGAATCTCAATGTTCTTTATGGAGCCGACACTGTTGCTCTGCAGAAAAGTCTCTTTTGACACACAAGTTTCACTTTGTGATGAAACAAAAACATTAGAAGGGGAAAATGAGACCAGATGTGGTTGCTCATGCCTATAATCCCAGCACTCTGGGAAGAGAAAGGGGATGGATGGCTTGAGATCAGAAGTTTGAGACTAGCCGGAGCAAGAGCAAGACCCCATCACTATTAAACAAAAATAAAATAAAATAAAAATAGAAAAACTAGCTGGGCATTGTGGCAGGTGCCCTAGTCCCAGCTACTCGGGAAGCTGAGGCACGAGGATTGCTTGAAGGCAGGAGTTTGAGGTTGCTGTGAGCTATGATGATGCCACAGCACTCTAGCCAGGGTGACAGAGTGAGACTCTTGTCTCAAATAAATAAAGTAAATAAATAAATTGGGAATATGAACATATTACAAAACGCAGAGGATAGGTCTGTCTCATTGCTGGACCTGGCAGCCAGACTGTGGCTGGCTGAGTCAAAAACCAAATGCCATCCTTTTGGGTTTTTATGAAAGCTCTATTATACAATCATGATTGTCTTGTGATTTATCAAAGCCCTGGCATTAACCTTCATCCCCTCCCTTGTCTCTGGAGATTGGGGCATGGATTTGAATATTCCAACCCTCTAATCACATGGTTGGTTTCCCTGGCAACCAGCCCCACCCTGAAGCTACCCAGGAGTCCACCAAGAATCATCCTGTTGGGGTGAAAGATGCTCCCATCACCCAGGAAATTCCAAAGGGTTTAGGAAGCCTGTGTCAGATCTTACATCACTCACAATTTCAAAGGTCTTAGGAGGTCTGTGTCAGGAACCAGGGGCAGAGAGCAAATATTAGAGCAAAAGGTTCCCCTAAGACCCCTGTAAAGAAAGGCTTCACCCACTCTCTGCCAGGAACCAGGGGCAGAAGCCAACATATAGATTTATTATTATATAGTAGTATCACACAAGAGTCCTTCCGTTTTTGTGTCTAGATGTCCTCTAATTCCTCTGCTTTTTAATATTTTGTCTAATTTTTACAATTTTTTATCTGTGGTAAACATGTATTTGTTTAAGCTTGGATTTTTCAGTCCTATTTAGTGATTTTTAAAATTTTGAATATTTTTTAGTTTTAAAATTTTCATTTGGTCTCCTATGTACTATTTCTTCTCACTTATTTTTATCCCCTTGATCACAGTTATAAAATCTGCTTTAAAATCACTGTCTGCTGATTCTAACATCTAGGTTACCTTGGGTTTAGTCTCCGTTGATTGTTTTGCTTTGCATACTGGTCACATTTTCCTATTTGTTTATGTGTTTAGTAATTTGGGGTTGTGTCTTTGGACACTGTAGAGACCGCATCCAGTGATATTTTCATGACAGAAGCACAATAGCACAGATTATTGCTCTTTCAGCAGACAGGTAATTTGACCAAACTCAAACTCCATATTCTGGAGTCTCAGCCCAGTTCCTGTAGGCTCCCATGAGCAGCTCAGCGTCCACATGCTCCTTTAAGCATCAGTCAGAGACGTGGATAAAAGTCACACCTAAAACTTATGGTCCTTCCTTCAGCCTTTTCTTCCATCAATTTTCCCTTTGCAGCCTCTGCATTTGTCCTCAATTCTTTGTTGTTTTTTTTTTTTGACCAATAGGACTATGGGGATCCATTTGGGCTTTAGTCACTTTGTGGGGTGTCAACCACAGCTGCTCTCAGGATCAGAGTCATTTTAAAAAGTGCAGAACTGACCCTTCTCTCCCCAGTGCCAACCTCCCACCAGGACCTGCCTGCATCTGCTCACTCACTAGTGAACACTGGTGAGCTGTACAGTTGTGTTTTATACTTTTTTCAAATGGGTGTGCTATGCTATACCAGTGTTTTGGCCATGAAAACTTTTTCTTAACATTTATGTCATTAACTTTTGAATGTTTTCTTGCCTTTTGATTTTGAGTCATACTTGGACTTTCTCCGTGCCCGGGTCATAGAGGAATTCGAGGAATTCACCAATGTTTTCTTCTAATACATGGATGGTTTCATTTTAAAATTTTAGATCCTGCTCTGTTCTGCTTGTCTGTGTGCGTGCAGGTGCAAGACCTTGAACGTGGAGACTCTGCAGTATGTTCTAGTATCTGGGAGCGGGGGGAGGGTGCTGTTCCATAGCTCACAGATTTTCTTTTACACAATCCTAACTTTGCAGGTTATTTTCTATTTTTTAAAAATGTCTATTCATGTGGCTTCAGAAAAATGATTGCTATATTTACTTGGTCCATCAAATTTTCAGGGTAACTTCTGGAGGACTGATGTCTTTACGTTTCCATATCCTGCCCACGAATGAGTAATGTCTTCCATTGACCAGGGCTACTTCCCGCCAGGCTAAGACTTTTTCCTCATCAAGCTTTTTTATGTTTTTGGGTTTGTTTTTTTTTTTTTTTTTTTTTTTTGAGAAAGTCTCAAGCTGTCACCCTGGCTACAGTCTTATGAGATCACAGCTCACAACAACCTCAAACTCTTGGGATTAAGCGATTCTCTTGCCTCAGCCTCCCAACTAGCTGGGACTACAGGTGCCCGCCACAAAGTCTGGCAATTTTTTGTTTTGTGTTGTTTTTTTGGTTACAGTTGTCATTGCTGTTTAGCTGGCCTGGGCTGGGTTTGAACCCTCCAGCCTCATTGTATGTGGCTGGTGCACTAACCACTAACTACAGGCGCTGCCTTTTCTATTCTATTCCTAAACATAACTTTTGGTTTTAGAGATAGGACTTTCTATTTCATCATAGAACTGATTATTTGTGGATATGGAGGCTGATTTTTGAGTATTAATTTTATAGTTGGGCTCTCTTCTTAAATTCTGTTATTTGAGTTAATTTTTAGCTGTGATCCTCTAGGCGTTGCTTACTATACTATCGTGTAATCTTCAAATAGTTCACATCCCTGAGATTTGATGCTAATTTTCTCTGATATAATTACATAGACTCATACTTATAGGACAGTAGTCATTGAATGGTCTTCTTTGCCTTCTCATAAAACATAAATGAAGCACTAGAATATATATATACATAATTATGCCAAGGAAATATCTATATGCTTTTTGAGATAGTCTCACTTTGTCACACTTGATAGAGTGCCATGGTGTCACAGCTCACAGCAACCTCAAACTCTTGGGCTCAAGAAGTCTTGCCTCAGCTTCCCAAGTAGCTGGGACTATAAGCGCTTGCCACAACACCTGGCTATTTTCTTTTAGAGATGAGGTCTCACTCTTGTTCAGGCTGATCTTGATCTTCTGAGCTCAGGCAATCCACTCGCCTTGGTTTGAGTGTTTTTTAAAAATTCATGCTGCTGATTTGTCAAAGACATTTGTTAGCATTTATGGAGAATCAATTTTTTGTAATATCCATGTAGTCAACTTTAATTTTGTAATATTGGACTGATCCTGCATTATCTTTTCAAAATTTGTATTAAATAACTGTGTACATTAATGCATTTATGGGGCATAATGTGCTGATTTTATTTACAATTTGGAATGCTAGCATCCCAAGTACCCTTCAACCCACGAATGGATTAACAAATTGTTGTATATGTATGCCATGGAATACCATGCAGCCATAAAAAGATAGAGACTTTACATCTTTCATGTTTACCTGGATGGAGCTGGACATATTATCATATTAATGTCATGTTTCCAGTATAATTGTTCTCTTTGACCCAAAAGAATAAATTTCTAAAGATAAGCAACAAATTTAGTTCTATATTACTGATTGCTAAAACATTTTGTAAGAACATGAGGAAAACTGAAAAGAATCCACACTTGAGATGTATGGTTATGTCAGAAGAGTAGGATTATTGATGAGAGAGGGTGTGTAGATTAACTCTTTTTTCTCTATGTCTTTGTATTACTTCTGATACAAATATATATTAAGAGAAAATTAAGTTGAAAAATAATAAAATTTCTGTATATTACTATAGAGTCACTAATGCTACAACCCCTGGTACCTGTTGCCACACACCCCTGTATATCCTTTATCCATGGCCAATTCTCATTTTACTGTCATGTTTTATGTGCGTCTCCCACTCCAGGCTCTGAGCCCTAAGGAACAGAGACCTACCTCAGTTAATCTTTCTATACACAAGATGAAAACCTATTCTGGGAACAGGGGGTATTTCAGACACACCTTGAGGTGACAGATAAGGAATTGCCTGTGGATGATGCCCTGGACATGTGCACTTAGGATTTGGGAAACAGACTAAACACTGTCCCCTCCTGCATGGCCATGTCAGTGTAATAAATGAAACGAAACAGGCCAGGCTGCCCACACTGAGTGGCAGTTCTGAGCTCACTGGTGCGGAGCTCTATAAAGATAATTACTGTCTTCACCAAGAGGAGTTAGTGAGGGTCCAGGAGGTCCTGTTAGAACTGGAAATATTGGAGCACATCTGGGACTGGTGCTGTTACTCTCAGTTCTAACTCTGTGACAGCCAGGCTTTTTTCTGAACCACGTCTTCCATGATCTCATGACAATGACTCCTGGTGATTTGATCCTGAGGATACTGTTTGTGCTCCAGACTGGGATTGGGGTCCTAGGGAACACCTTTCTTCTCTTAACCTACACCTCCACAGCCTGCACCGGCCAGACACCCAGGCCCGCACACCTGATCCTCACCAACCTGGCTGTGGCCAACTTCTTCTTTCTTCTCTTCAAGGGGATCCCTCAAATGATGTTTATCTGGGAAGTGACACACTTCCCAGATGTTTATCTGGGAAATATGGGGTGTAAACTTGTCACTTATTTCCATAGAACAGCCCGTGGCCTTTCTCTCTGCACTACTTGCCACTTGAGCAGTTTTCAGGCCATCACCATCAGCCCTAGAACTGGGGGGTGGATGAAGCTCAAAGATGCAGCTTTCAAGAACGTCGGCTTCTCCTGCTTTCTCTGCTGGATCTCCAGCCTGCTGATAAACCTCTTTGTTCCTGCATATGTAGGGGCCCTCCAGCACAGCCACAATGCTACTAAAACCCGGAATTTTGGATTATGCTCTTTGTCTAAAAAGCATACATTTTATGCTGTGATTTATACAATTCTAATGACTTCTCCTGATTCTCTGTTCATGGGGCTCATGGCTGGGGCCAGTGTCTACATGGTCCTTCTCCTGCACAGACACCGCCAGAGAGTGAGGCATATTCACACCCTCAACACCCCCCACAGATTCTCCCCTGAGGCAAAAGCCACCAAGACCATCCTGCTTCTGGCCACCACCTTCATCTTCTTTTATTCTGTCAACTCTATCTTTATTATTTATGATTCTAGTTTCGCCAAATTTCAACTCTGGCTACATCATGTGACCGCCTTTCTGTCAGCATGTTATCCCATGGTCAGTCCCCTGATACTGATGCTCTGAGATCCTCAAGCACTAAATTTCTACTTTTCAATGGTGAAAAAAAAAAAAAAAATCATGCATTACTAGTGGTGCCATTCACAACCCTTATTTTGTGAACCCTCAAAGAATCTCATTATTCACTTATTAAAGTGAGGATGTGCAGTTGTCCAGAACACGACAGACATACACACAAGACGCTGATGCTAAAAAGAGGTTGGAGGATATTGATTAGATGTTTGATGGAAGCATGGAATGAGGTTGGGAAGAAATAATTTGGGGACATATTCAAGTTTTTAATGGGTCAGAGCAAATTGGGTACAATATCATACAATAAACAGTAACAGCTCTGTTTACAGACTACAATCATGGGAAGCTACTTAATCATTGTAAGACTTAGGGTATTTACCCATAAGATTAATAAATTTTGTCCTCTGAGAGTTAGAAGATGGTTGGTTTTATTTTGTTTAGCAGGCCTGGGCTGGGTTTGAACCCACCAGTCCTAGAGCATGTGGCTGGCACCCTAACCACTGAGCCACTGGTGCCCAGCCAGGATGGTTGGTTTTAATAGTAAAATACAGAAATTATTAACTGAGAAATTATTAACCCAGGGTGTGCCAGTGGGGCACACTGTCTCACACCAGTAATGTCAGCACACTGGGAGGCCAATGTGAACAGATTGCTTGAGTTCAGGAGTTGGACACCAGCCTGTGTGAGAGTAAGATCCCATCTCTACTAAAAACTAGCCGGGTGCCTCAGTGCTGGGAGCTCAGTGGTTATGGCACGGGTCACATACACAGAGGCTGGCGGGTTTAACCCAGCCCAGGCCTGCTAAACAATGACAACTGCAACCAAAAAATAGCTGGATGTTGTGGCAGGTGCCTGTAGTCCCAGCTACTTGGGAGGCTAAGGCAAGAGAATAGCTTAAGCCCAATAGTTTGAGGTTGCTGTGAGCTGTGATGCCACACCACTTAAAAAATAAATTAATTAATTAACTAACTAGCTGGGTGTTGTGGCAGGTGCCTATAGTCCCAGCTATTTGGGAGGTTGAGGGAGGAGGATCACTTGAGCACAGGAGTTTGAGTTTTCTATGAGCTATGACACTATAGCACTTTACTGAGGGCAACAAAGTGAGAGTGTCTCAAAAAAAAAAAAAAACCAAAAAAAACCAAAAGCCAAGTATAGCAGCTCAATCCTGTAACAGTCTAGGAGGCTGAGGTGGATGGACTGTTTGAGCTCAGAAGTTCAAGATCAGCTTGAGGAAAAATGAGACACAGTCTCTACCAAAAATAGAAAAAATAGCCAAGTACTTTGGTGGGTACCTGTAGTTTCAGCTATTCAGGAGGCTGAGGCAAGGGGATCACTTGAGACCAAGAATTTGAGGTTGCTGTGAGCTATGAAACCATGGCACTCTACCCAGGGTGACAGAGTGAGGCTGTGAGCTCTGAAACCATGGCACTCTACCCAGGGTGACAGAGTGAGACTATATACAAAAAAAAAAAAAAAAAAAAAAGCAGATAACTTCTTGGACTTAAGACTTCTCATAACTCCCTTCTCCATCCACAACAGATATTAACAGAGACTCCGTCTAAAAACTTACAAAATAATATCTTCCAGGAGAAGTCCCAGAGAGATGACTGTGGATATATACTCTACTCCCCTAGTAAACAGCAACAGTTCATCAATATGTGCTTTACAACCTATCTATAACCTTAGAAATAATCCCTAATAAAACTACATTAGCAATAGCTACTCAACAAAAATCTTTAGACTCTAACTCAAGCAAAGCCATTGTTTTAATGGATTTGGGGATTCTGTCCATCACAAGAAATGATTGCACTCTGTGGGGGGAGGGCTACACATTCCGTGAAGTCATATTTTGTATAAGTTGGAATTATTAAAACAATAATCAGAGCAATGACATGGTCACATATGAGCTATACTGAAGCATCTGAGAGTCTAAAACATTGTAGGGCTGGTAAAGAAATACTCTGGCAAGGAATACTTAGCATGCAGCCAACCATGCATGTCGAGAAATACCAGCACTGGAGAGAAGTGAACACTTTTACATTGTTGGTGGGATTGCAAACTAACACAGCCGTTTTGGGGAAGAAGTATGGTGAATCCTCAAAGAGCTAAGAGTAAACCTTCCATTTGATCCTGCAATCCCATTATGAGGCATCTACCCAAAAGAAAATCATTTTATGACAAGGACATTTGCAGTAGCGTGTTTATAGCAGTTCAACATACAATCGCCAAGATGTGGGAACAACCCAAACACCCATCAATTCGTGAATGAATACACTGTGGTATATTATATACCATGGAGTACTATTCAGCCATAAAAAGATGGAGACTTTGCATCTTTTCTAACAACCTAGAGTTGGAGAACATTCTTCTTAGTAAAGTATCTCAAGAATGGAAAAACAAGCACCCTGTGTACTTAATGCTAGTTTGAAACCAGTAGGCCAATCCACGAAGAAAAACACAATCAAATTCAGGTAGGTGGGAGAGAGGAAAGGGAGAAAAAAAAGAAAATACCAGCACTGAACAAAGACTTGCAGGGCACTGAAGCCAGTGCAAAATACTTGTCACTTTCCCTGCCTCTGGGCTAAGTTCTCTCCAAATAAGGTATCTTTTCCCAAATTTTTTGTCAGACCCCATTAATAAATACAGCTTCATTCATGAGTGCTTTCACCTTTATTTCTCTCACCAGACCTGTGATAGAGACATTTCCATAATATCTGCAGGGATAAGTGACTTGTGCATGTTTTTATATAAACCAGACACAGAAACAGGGATATAAACAACCTGCAACCCAGCAGCCAACTTATCCTTGAAGAGGCTCCTTGGGATACTTGCAGACTTGGGACTTCCTGAGAGAAAGATTCAGGAAATGAAGTAATGAGAAGAAGGTCTTTTTCCCCTAGGATCCTGGTTATCATTTTCAATGGTCAGTTGTGG
The DNA here is from genome assembly GCA_963574355.1 of Loris lydekkerianus. Classification (NCBI taxonomy): domain Eukaryota; kingdom Metazoa; phylum Chordata; class Mammalia; order Primates; family Lorisidae; genus Loris; species Loris lydekkerianus. The sequence goes on along the minus strand of CAUYPK010159979.1, from coordinate 15,023 downwards.
GTTGATTGCTTGGATTTCTTTCAGCAGCTTCTGGATTTCAACATCAGATTCATTCATTTTCAACCTGGGGTACAGTTTGGGGTTCAGGGAAAAGGTTTCCTGTTGCTTTAAGGAGATTCATTTCAAATTCCCAAGCACCTGAAAGTCTCTCATGTCAAGGGTTCACAGGGGTATCAAGGGTTCACAGGGCATGGGCCACCTTTCCTGATTATTCTCTGCTGCAAAGCAGAGCTCCACCTGCAACCTGCGATTCATGAGTGCTTTCATCTTTATTTCTCTCAACAGACCTGTGATAGAGACATTTCCACAATATCTGCAGGGTATTCCCTGACAAGTGACAACCACCACAGCTCTCCCTCACTCAAGCTGAGTTGTTTCAGACTAGTTGGCCACATTCTTGGATTTACTTACCAAAGCAAGAACAAAGTGACAGAAGGAGTTAATGGTCACCTGGTAACCAAATACCCACGGATAAAAGGCAAATGTTAGTGGCAGATGCCTATGACCCATTCGTGTTGTGTGTGCTTTTCCAAAATCTACTATCTTGGAAAAAGCACATTGGGAGGTAGAAGGATCATACCTGAGCGTCTGGAGGGGGCATTTTTGATGTTTCAAGGGTTTGCACAGCATCTTCACTCCACTGGACCCTAAGGAGTTCTGGCCCAGGTCCAGGGTGGCCAGGCTCTGGTTGCTCTTGAGAACAGCAGAGAGGTCTCCACAGCTGAAGGTAGTGATGGAGCATCCCCACAACCTTGTTGGCAAAACACAGAATCTAACTCATTAATCCAGGCAATGCTGATTGGTACCATGCTTTCTGCCAGGCACAGACTTGGGTTTGGGAAGGCAAGTGGGTAATGCAAGTCTCTGCCTCAGAGTTCATCTCCTGATAGGAGAATAGGAGATAGTGAGTGTCATGTGCCAAAAACAAGTGAAGGTTATAAAGGGCAAGGGAAGAGGGCAGTAGCCAGGGGTGCTAGCTTCAATGGTCAAAGAAGTCTTGAGGTGTGAAGAGAATGAACCACAGATCTGGACTAGGGGCTCTCTGAGCAGAAAAACAGCTTGTGCAAAGACCTTGAGGTTGAACATGTTTATCTTATAAAACAGATCAAGGCTCCAAGCATGAGAATGAGCTGGGGAGGGCTGCAAGAGCCAAGGTCACAGGCAAAAGGGGGCCAGCTCATAGAAGACCCTTAGGCTATGGCTAGGCACGGTGGCTGAAACCTGTAATCCCAGCACTTGGGAGGCTGAGGCGGGTTGATTGCCTGAGCCAGAGCAAGAGTTTGTCTCTAAAAATAGCAGGGCATTGTGGCAGGCACCTATAGTCCCAGCTACTGGGGGAGGCTGAGGCAACAGAATTGCTTAAACCCAGGAGTTTGAGGTTGTTGTTAGCTGTGATGCCATGGTATTCTATTGATGGCGACAAAGTGAAACTCTGTCTCAAAAATAAGTAAATAAATAAATAGGCTCGGTGCCCGTAGCATAGTGATTAGGGCACCAGCCATATACTCTGAGGCGGGCAGGGTCGAACCCGGCCCAGGCCTGCTAAACAACAATGACAACTGCAACAAAAAATAGCTGGGCCTTGTGGTGGGTGCCTGTGGTCGTAGCTACTTGGGATGATGAGACAAGAGAGTCACTTAAGCCCAGGAGTTTGAGGTGCTGTGAGCTGTGATGCCATGGCACTCTACCAAGGGAGATGTAATGAATCTGTCTCCAAAAATAAATAAATAAAATAATAAAAATAAATAATAAAAAAAGAAGACCCTTAAGCCATTGTAAGCTTAGGATTTTACTTGAATTGAAATGGGGGCAGTATTGTGGGTTTTGAAAAGAGAGAGTAGGAGCTATGTCTCAGGAGGTTTTCTGTGTTTTTTTGTTTGTTTGTTTTTTTCAGGGCACAGTGGCTCATAGCTATAATCCCAGCACTCTGGGAGGCCAAGTTGGAAGGATCCCTTGAGCTCAGGAGTTCAAAACCAACCTGAGTAAGAGTGAGACTGTCTCTGAAAATAGCTGGGCACTGTGATGGGCTTCTGTAGTTCCAGCTACTTAGAAGGCTAAGCAGGACGATCACTTGAGCCTAAGAGTTTCAGGTTGCTGTGAGCTATAACACACAGAGTGCTATGGCAACTCTACTCAGGGTGACAGAGTGAAACTTTGTCTCAAACAAAACAAAACAAAAAACAAAACAGTTATTCTTACCACTCAATTGGAAAACTGTAGGGGCACAAAGAAAGCAGAATACAGACTAATTTGAAGGCTACAGAACAACCTCGATGTTACCCATCTGGGGGAGGTGTGAGACCAGATTCTAGATAATCAGAAGAGGCTAATGGGCCTTCAAAGTGGATTTGACGTACATAGCTATGATTTAATAAAAAAAATAAATAAATAAAAATTAAAAAAAAAAAAAGTGGATTTGACTTGAGGTCTGAAATGAAAAGGGAACAAAGGATGACATGGATAGAATTTTGTTCTAAGTAAAGAAAATAGTCTGTTTTGAGATGTGTAATTCTTGCCACAGTTTTTGGTGGACAAAGGAACGGTTTCAGAAAAGCACAATTCTGACAGTTCTAAAGAGTGTTAAAATTTGACATTGGATTAAAAGCAGTATGAAGGAGAAAACTTTCTTCCATTTGGAGGCATCGAATGGGCAAGACACATACAGGGGTACACAAATGTCCCAAACGTTCAAGGGCCATGTGTACGTGTGCGCCTACATACGTGGCACACACCCGCACCACGCACACACACATATAGACACACACTCACGTGAAATCAGAGAATATATCACCTTACTCCAGGATCTAGAATAGGCTAAATATAGCATCCAAACACTTAGCATTCAGCCTGGCACATATTTGAGTAATGTGCATATGCATTTTGGTATCATAACTGCCTTTTGTAATGGGTACAATCCACCCCATTCCTAGAATGTACAATTGAGACTTCCCTGCCAGCAAGCTACAGCTGACCAAGAGAGGATGGCCATGCTTTCCTTTACCAGCAGTGCTGTGGGCCAGGGAGCCTACTGCCAGCATTAACACTGCTTCCCCTGCAATCAGGAACCTACCATGAATAGCGGTGGTTCTGAGATTCCACAGCTCTGCCCCCTCAGTGTCCTCACCAACATACCCTGCAGTTGTGCTGGGGCTTTAAGATTCTGACACCACATTGTGGCATTATTCACCATAGCTAAGATATGGAATCACCCCAGAGTCCATCAGTGGGAGAGGGAAGAAAACATGGTGTATGTATACAATGATACTGTATTCGGCCATTTCAGAATATTGCCATTTGCAACAATGTGAGAGAAGTTGGAGGATACACATATTATGCTAAGCAAAATAAGCCGAACTCAGAAAGACAAATACTTTGCAATCTCATCTCACTTATGTGTGGAACCTAAAATGTCGAACTCAGTAGCATAGTGGTTCTAAGACCTAGGGTAGGGGGTTAAGAAACAGACAGATGTAGGCCAAAGGATGCATAATCTCAGATGCAAAGGAGGAATGAGCTTAACAGATCTGCCCATCTGGCGATGACAGGTAACAATGACAGTGTATACTTGAAAATTGCTATGAAGTGAAGTGTTTGCACTACAGAAAAGTCAGAAAAGTGAGGCAATATATGCTATTTAGCTTGATTTAACCATCCTACAGTATAGACATATCAAAACATGCTGTTCACCATAAACAAAATTACATGTCAATTGAAAAAATTAAAAAAATTCTTGGGTGGCACTTGTGCCTCAAAGGAGTATGGCACAGGCCCCATATGCTGTGGTGGCGGGTTCAAACTCAGCCCTGGCCAAAAACTGCAAAAAAAAAAAGAAAGAAAGAAGGAAAGAAGGAAAGAAGAAAGAAAAAGAATTTAAAAAATTCTGATGTCTGATTCTCACTTCTGGAGTTTCTGATTTGATTGTCTGGGGTGCAGCTCGGGCACTGGTATTTTCACAATTCTAGGCCTTCCTATTATAAAGTAGAGGTTAAATGCTACTACTTCACTATTCCATATCTTCTTGTACTATAGAGAGCAGAAAATAAATTATTTTTCCTTTCTTTTATGAGACAGAGTCATACTGGATAGAGTGCTATGGCATCATCGGAGCTCCCAGCAACCTCGAACTCTTGGGCTTGAGAGATTCTCCTGCTTCAGCCTCCCTAGTAGCTGGGACTAAAGGCGCCTGCCACAATGCCCAGCTAGTTTTTCTATTTTTAGTAGAGATGGGGTGCCGCTCTTGCTCAGACTGGTCTCAAACTCCTGAGCTCAGGCAACCTGCCTGTCTTGGCCTCCCAGAGTGCTGGGATTACAGGCATGAGCCACCACACCCAGCCTATTTTTCTTTTAAAGTATTTGACTAAGATTGAATATATTCGAGGTATGCAACCTGATGACTAGATACACATACACAGCACAATGATCGCTGTCATCAGACTGGCACGCCCATCATCACTAACACTGTATGTTCGATCCCTGAACCTGTTCATTTTATAGCTGCAAGTTTATATCCTTTGACCAACATCTCCCCACTTCTCCACCCCTCAGTCTCTGACAACCACCATTCGACTTTCTCTTCTAGGAGTTCAACATTTTTAGATTCTGTCATTTTCACCGCACCATCATTCACAATAGGCAAGACATGGAAACAATGCAAGTGTCTATTGGCAGATGAGTGGCTAAAGGTTATGTGTTATATATACAATGAAATATTACTCAGCCATTAAAAGGAAATTCTGCCCTTTGTATCAATAGGGGTGAGCTTGAGGATATGATGCCAGGTTAAATAAGGGAGACCCAGAAATGCCACATGATCTGACTTATATGTGGAATTTAATTCTCTTTTAAGAATCCCTCACAGGTAGGATTCCAGACTCAAGTACATCTGACCGATGGTACCTAATCTTCATGAGATTTGTGAAACAGAACTGAATTGAGTCCATGCAGCTACTCACAGAGCCACCTTGTCCTGGCGCAACGTCTGATTCCTACCTCTTTGGGCTCTGGGGCTGGGCAGCAGCTATTTCTCAATGGCTAGAGGCATTGCACACCCAAAACTTTTCATGAGTGGCCTTTGGATGTTACAGACAAGAGCCTACTCTTTCAACTGTGCAAACGAATTTTTAAAACACTTGATAGGCTTTACGCACCCTGAATTATAACTGGAGGGATCTGTTACACTGACATTTTCTTTCAGGTATAGATTTAAGTTTGATCAAGCATAACTCACCACAGACACCTCAAGTTACACAATGGAGCCTTCAAAGCCTCACACAGAAACCTCAGTCCGGCAATTCCGAGGTGATTCAGCCCCAGATCCAAATGCGTTAGGCTTGATTTTTGTTGGAGAATCTTTGAGAGATGATGGCAGCCATCGGTGGTGACGTTGCAGTGCCACAGCCTAGAACCCGATCCCACGAAGCGAAGATAAGACAACCCCGTTCTCCTCACTGCTGTGATATACCCAAACTGCCCTTTCGCCATGGGTTTTAGAACCACTTCAGAGGTGGCAATGTGGGGATGACATTATGGGGTGGTGCAGTACACAGAATAATGCCACCCCCTCCCAGAGATGTCGAAGTCCTAATTCCTAGAGCCTGTCAACATAACAAAAGGGACTTTGCAGGTGTGATTTAGGATCTTGAGGTGGGGAGATTATGTGGGATTAGTTGGGTGGGCCCAGCACAGTCAAAGGGATCCTTAGCGAGGCGAGGGAGTCAAAGTCAGCAGAAGTTGTGATAAAGGGGCCATGAGCCATGGTAGGCAGGGGGCAAGTGGAAGCTGGGAAGGGGTTTCCCCTGGAACCTCCCAAAGGCACACGACTCTACTGACACTTTGATTTTAGTCCCCACTCTGACTGCTGACCTCCAGAACTGTAAAATGACAAATTTGTGCTGTTTTAAAGCCATTACATTTGTAATATCTAGAACAGGAAACTAGTACAGGTGGTATGTATTATTTCTACCTTAACTGCAGAGCAGAGAATTTTGAGCTTGCCTTGGCCTGCCATCTTCTATTAGGGGCAATGATCAATTATATTGTCCAAGTTCAGTTGCTAGAAAGGCAGCATCTTAGAGGTGGAGGGTACCAGCTCTGATTCCCACCTATGTGGTACATATATCCTGGATATTCATCAACACAATGTCAGTGATATTTCACCTTAGCTGTTTTTCCTTTGTTTTCTTTGCCTTACTAGAGTTCTGAACTTAATTATGTTATAATGAAATTATGTCATAATATCCATGGGCCAAGGACCATCGGGCCTAGACAGTGGAAACAGATAACAGATTTGAGGGTGGCCCATAGGGATAAAAAGGAAGGAAGGTCCACCCTTCTGGCTTGGCGATTTGTAATTTTTTTTTTTTTTTTTTTTTTTTTGAGAAAGAGTCTCACTCTATTGCCCTGAGTAGAGTGCCTTGGCATCATAGCTCATAACAACCTCAAACTCTTGGACTCCAGTGACCCTCTTGCCTCAGCCTCTCTAGTAGCTGGGACTAGAGGTATACACCACCATGCCCAGCCAGTTTTTCTATTTTAGTAAAGATGAGGGTCCCGCTCTTGCTTAGGCTGCTCTCAAACTCCTGAGCCCAAAGGATCCTCCTGCCTCGGCCTCCTAGAGCATTGGAATTACAGGCGTGAGCCACTGTGCCTGGTCAATGCAATTTGTAAATTTATAGAAACTCCCACAACTGTGAGATAACAAAGCAAGATCTAAGTAAGACTAAAATTAAGTTTTGACAACTTAGCAAAATGGGTGCATCGATCAAAACACTTGAGGTAGAAAGGACTTGACCTGTGTTTTCTTGGAGCTGTATTCTCTTCAGGGATGCATACTTGGTGAGCGTGAGTGGCTAACCCTTAGTTTTGTCATCTGTAGACTGGGAGAGGTGGGTATGTATCTTACAAGGCGGTAAGGATTAGCTAAAATCATTGGCAAGATCTTAGCATAGTGCCTGGCACATATTAGATGCTTAATAAATGCTGCCCAGTTTTCTTCTGTGTTTACATATCTTGAATGGTAGCAACTTTTAATATAATTAGATTTTAATTGGAAGACAGGGCTAAAAGGGTGAGTGGCATCTTATTTGCCTATGGAACTTTATACACATATTATTTGGGAGCTTAGATATATGGGGTAGGGAGAATGCTTTCCTTCAACCATGAACTACATTAAATTTACATGAGTGAGCAGTTTTCAGATACTGGGTGTCTGAAGGCATATTCTAGATTAAAACTAGTTTACAGGCTGGGCATGGTGGCTCAAGGCTGTAATAATCGCAGACTCTGAGAGGCTGAGGCGGGTAGATTGCTTGAACTTAGGAAACCAGCCTTAGCAAAAGCAAGACCTTGTCTCTGTGAAAAATAGAAAAACCAGCCAGGCCCATAGCTGAGGCAGGAGGATCACTTGAGCCCAGGAGTTTGAGGTTGCCATGAGCTATGATGCCACAGCACTCCACCCTAGGGTGACAAAGTGAGACTGTCTCTTAAAAAAAAAAAAAAAAAAAAAAGGCCTAGTTTACAGGAAAAGTTGAATATTTCTAACTGTAAGAGGTGGCTTTATAGACCAAAAATTAAAGATGTTAACACTAATAGTCTCTCTGAATGGGAACAATTGGTGCAGCTGAATTCCTTTCTGAAATTTGTCCTGTGATTTTAGAATTTAATTTAGATTTAGTATTAGCAGGATTGTATTGAACTCATTTCCATCGACACCCAAATTGCATGTACTTTATATGAGTTTTTTTTTTTTTTTTTTTTTTGTTAAGCCGGCGTAGGGGGTGTGTTTCAAACCTACCCATCCCTATATAAACATAGTTCTAAGAACACAGATTTTTAAAAAAAAAAAAAAAAATCAGACCTGGAAACCAACTACATTCCCCCAATCCCTGTATTACATTAACACTACTTCTTATTCCTTTTTCTATCACCATCTTCCCAGGAGTCGCCAGTTGTAATCATTAGTGTCATATATGGGATAATTAGAGAAGTTGTCAGTTGTCCTCTTGACCGCCCTACTTGAACCCAGGGGTGTGCGTGCACAGACACATTCACACACATAGGCAGGCAACAGAGACTTACACCAGGATCTGTAGTCTACACTCAGGGTAACTCAAGCCCTCACAGAGGATTTTCACGCCTCTGTCCCCGAGGTTGTTCTTGGCCAAGCAAAGGTGTGTTAGCCTCATGTTGACAATCAAAACAGAAGCGAGGTTCTTGCAACAGGCTTCAGTAAAGTAACAGTTTTCTAACCTGCAAAAGGATCACACAAAAGGTTCCCAAGTCCAACCTTCTCAGGTGTCTCCAAGTGCTGGAGTCCCAAAGGCCTTCTTGTTACTGCCCTGCCCTATGCCACGCGCTACGAATCATGCGAAGGAACAGGAAGAAGACCTGGCCTCACAAGCCATCTGCCTGGGTCTGAAAATGGCAGCCAGGTGTTTACCAACAGAAGGTTCCACATGGGCATTACCATTTCCGTTCTCCCCATGGCTCTAGATCTAAAACGGAGATGCTCCACAGTTAGGAGAAAAGGGACTTACGACAGCCTCTGCAAGCAGCACTTTGGGTGTCTCAGGGCTGTGAGCAGCAATTTGACGCCCTTATCCAGGAGCTGGTTGTCTGAGAGGATCAGACTTATCAGTGACTGGCTGGTTTCCAGGGCCAAGAAGAGATTGACCCATTGCTGGGTGGTGGCAGAACAAGATGCTAACCTGCGGGAGAAATGAGACAAGTCATTCTTCAGAACCCAGATGCTGCAGCACCACAGAATTGCTTTTGGTTTTGTGCCTCATTATGTTATGCTCTGGCTTGAATTATTCAGAGCCATGGTTGTCAAGGAGCAGTCTCTGGAACCAGTTGGAAATATAAAACCTTAGTCTTTCAGAGTTAGAAACTCTGGATAGAGAGGTATGTGTGTATAGACACAGTCACACACATAGGCAGGCAACAGAGACTTACACTTACTTGCTCAGGGTCCACCTAGAAGATGTGTTGACACAAATTCACAGGCCAGGCAGGGGTGGTACTAGTACTCTGGGAGACTAAGGCAGGAGAATCCCTTGAGCTCAGGAGTTCCAGACCAGCCTGAGCAAGAGTGAGACCCTGTCTCTAAAAATAGCCAGGCATTGTGTCAGGCACCTGTAGTCCTGACACAGGTATTTTGTTCAGCTGTTCGGGAGGCTGAGGCAAGAGGATCACTTTAGTCCAGGAGTGTGAGGTTGCTATAAGCTATGATGCCACTGTATTCTACCCAAGGTAACAATGTGAGACTTGGTCTCAGTGCACCAGATTGTTCATTGCAGATCAATTCATAATTGCCAAGTCTTGGAAAAAGCCCAAGTGCCCATAGACCCATGAATGGATCAATAAATTGTGGTATAAGTACACCATGGAATACTACACAGCATTAAAAAAAGATGGAGACTTTACCTCTTCTGTTTACATGGATTGAACTGGAAAATATTCTTCTTAGCAAAGTATCTCAGGAATGGAAAAAAAAAAATCCAATGTACTCAGTATTACTATAAAACCAATTTATAATCACTTTCATATGAGACATGAATCACAACTATAGCCCAGGATGAAGGAAGGAAGGGGGGATGGAAAGGGAGAGGGGTAGTTTGATAGAGGGAGGGTTAATGGTGGGACCACACCTATGGAGCAGATTGCAAGGGTACAAGTCAAATCTATCACATATTGAACACAAATGTATTAATACTGTGATTAAGGAGGTGAAAGCTATGTTAATTAGTAGGATGTAAGCACTTCAATTTGTACAAATAATCAACACATTGAATCCCACAAAGGCATAAATGTATTCATGATCTATGCATATATGACTTAATAAAAATTAAGGTTTAACAAGCAAAAAATAAAAAATTCACAGGTTATAGCCCTAGAATGTGATTCCAAAATCTGGGATAGGACTCAAGAACTTGCACTGTAACCAGTCCCTGAGTGATGCTGGCCTGGAGACCATGTGCTGAGAACTCCTCATTCAGAAATCCAGTCCCTCAAATATATCACAAACCATGGTGTCCATATTCTGTTTCTAAGTACTTTATTATGGGTGAAAGGAACTTCACTGAACCACGTATACTGTCATGGCCTATTCAGGGTTTTTTTTTTTTTTTTTTTTTTTTTTCCTGATTCTTCCGTTTACTGTGTATGAAAGTGTGGTCTAGCTACTTAGCTTTGTGAAGCCTATTTCCTTCATCTTTAAGTTGGAAGAAAAGTCATACCTTTATGTTGAATGTTAAAAGTTGATAATCCACATGAAATGCCAAATGGAATACTGCCACATAGCTAAAACCCACTGAAAGTCAGCTAAAAACCATTCTCTTAGAGCCTAACTTACAACAGAGGAACCACATTTAACTGGGAAATTGATATAAGGTAAAATGTTAATAGCTTCCCCTTTAAATCCCTGAATTTAAATGGCGTCTTCTCCTTCCATTTTGAGTATCAATTAGTTCACTGAGAAACAAATTAGTGACCCAGATCTTCAAGTCACACAATCACCCTAGCTAACAGTCACAGGACAAGGAAGGCACTGTCATTTGTAATGGTTAGTGATGACAACAACCATTATTGAGCGCATATATGCTTGGACTGGTTTTGCTCAATCCTTAAAATCTTTGTGAGATGTATATTAGTTCATTTAAATAATGACCTAGTTAAGTAGCCTAAGATAATATCAGTAGAGGCAGAGACAAAATTTGAGGCCAATGACCACGATAAACTATGTTCAAGTGAAGACCTGTGGAAGCCACATCTGGGTGATGGTGATCATTACCTGAACCACTATGTGAAGAGCCTCCCAAGGGGAGATCTCTCAAACCAAAGCACTAATTGGGGGGGGGGGGGGGAGGAATCCCACCTTATCCTCCCAAAGGGTCCTTGCCTGGAAAAAAAGAGGTAAGTAGCTCATATTCTGGATGATGCAGGAGAAAGCAGGAACCATAAACAAATGACCTCAGAGAGGATGACATCAGGATTCTGGGTCTTTCTTCAAACTCAAGGCCCTTAGGTATGTGTCCAGGTTGGTCACTGCTCAAGGCAAATGGAGCTGAATTTTGGCCTACGATCTATCCTTGAGCCATCTGCCCACTCAAAATAACAAGACTTTTTCTAATTTACACAAAATTGCTGTTCAGACTTGTGGCAGCTGTTTGCATGATGAGAGTTTGTGGTGCTGCAGACAGATATACCTGAGATATTGCAGGTTACATTTTGGGTGTCTCAAGACCTCACACAAGGAAGGGAACGTGTCATCCTGGTCATTGCCTTGAAGGGTCAGATTTGTTAGAGTGTCGTTATGACTGAAAGTGAGGCAGAATCTCTGATAAACATCAGCCGGAGAAATGTTTTTGAGTCTAAGGAAAAGAAAACAAAGGTGGCATCCTGAGTTCCGGTACCCACACTGTACATACACAGAAACAAAAGGATCCATATATTTAAACTTTACAAACTTATTTTTCTCCATGTTTAAATTTTCTTCCATCTTTACAGAGATATTGATAAAAACTGTACGTATTTAAGGTATTTGACTTAGGGTTTTGATATATATTTGCTTTGTGAAATAATTGCCACAATCAAGCTAATTAACATTTGAGGGCTTGGTGCCCATAGCATAGTGGTTGTGGTGCCGGCCACATATGCTGAGGCTGGTGGGTTCGAACCCAGCCCAGCTAAAAAACAATGGCAATTGCAACAAAAAAATAGCTGGGCATTGTGGTGGGCACCTGTAGTCCCACTTGCTTGGGAGGCTGAGGCAAGAGAATTGCCTAAGCTCAAGAGATTGAGGTTGCTGTGAGCTGTGATGCCACAGCACTTTACCAAGGGTGACATAGTGAAACTGTCTCAAACAAACAAAAAACAAAAACAACCCCTCCCAACTCCCCCCCCCCATTTGTCATCTTGCATAGTTACCATTTGCTTTTTGTGTGTGTGGTGAGAATACTCAAGATGTACCCTCTTAGTATATTTTAAGTGTCCAATGCAGTATTGAGAATTCTATCCACATTGGTGTCTGCTATGCCCCCAGAATGTATCCATTTCTCAGAACTGAAATTTTGTACCTCCAGGCCAACATGTCCTTTTAGAAACTATTAGAAGATCCAATGTCTCTTTTCCCTGAAGCATTACCAACGGGTACATTTCATGAACTCTATTTCCTATGGAAGACTTAGACATAAAGAAATTCTCTTTGAATTTAGAGTCAGGATTCCATGGTCAATGTAACCCTTAGTGGGCATGGCTCTTATTTCTTTCTATTGAGAAAGAAAAATACAAAAGGTGTTTGCAGCTTGGGAAGATCTCAATGAAACTCAGAATTTCATTGAGATGAAAGCCAACCAGGCTGAATAAATGGTGTTTAGCCTCTTTCCCCAACCTCCAACACCATCCCAGATTTAAGCTTGCAAAACTTTCCAAGTACATTCTCCATACAAATGAGTCTTAGATCTAAGACAACTCTGATAAGCTGTCTTAGGTTGACACAGACAACCTGTGCTCTGAATATTGGTATCTATGTTATATTTTCCAGGTATTTTCTTAGCTCTACCCTTTCTAACTTTATTCAATAACATTTTTTGTCACATTCAGACAGATACCTGCCCAGCACAAGAAGCTTAATGCTCAGTTCTCAGGCATGTCTCAACCTATTCTCATCTCTCTACATTAGTGGATCCCAGCCAGGGGTGATTTTGCAATCTGCCCCCTGCCGAGACGTTTTTGCTTGTTGCAACTGGGGCAGGAGGGTGCTGTTGGTGTATGGTGGGCAGAGTTCAGGGATGCTGCTCACCATTCTATGATCTGCTGGATTCCTGCCCCCCAAATAGAGATACAGCCCCAAATATTAACAGGGGTTGATAAATTCTGCCCTGCATAGAGCCCTACTGTTGTCATAACAGGATGAAAAAATCCCCTAGGATCTTGATATTCTTTATTATAGTGTTTTGTGGACATCCAAACTGTATTTCACACTGTATTAAAAATACTTCCTATGGGCTGGGCACGGTGGTGGCTCATGCCTGTAATCCTAGTACTCTGGGAGGCCAACTTGAGCCCAGGAGTCTGAGATTGCAGTAAGCGACGCTGATACCATGGTACTCTAACCAGGTGATAGAGTGAGACCATCTTAAAAAAGTATATTTTATATATACACTACACATATGTATATGTGTAGTACATATATACACATACACGTCTTACGATTATTCCACTAGACAAATGCAAGGATAAGACTCACAATTCCTTGTGTCTTGGGCACTGGGTGGGGTTTGGGACAGAATTTTGAATATTATTCTAGTACTAAAATATGTAAGAAACCCAGTCATGCCCTAGGAATTCTGATCTAGGGGTTGTTTTCTACTTACACCACTTTCTGAAGATTACAGGTGGCAGAAGCTATTTCTTCACAAAGAATCCTCACTGATGAGGTACTAAGGAAGCTCTGACTGATTTTCAGAAATATCAGATTCTTGTTTGAGCCAAAAATGGAACAAAGTTCTGTCCAGAAGGAAAGTATGTGTTGATCAGCCTGGGATCTATAGGGAAGAAAAAGACGGGGTTATTGACCCAACATTTACCCATTGCAGCAAAGGACATGAGTTTCTCTGGGCATACACCACTAATAGGTAACTTCAACAGTTGTATGACTGAATCATGTACTACCACTATTAGGCAACGTATCACCCAGATTACTGGAGAAATTATACTTCTTATCCCACAAACAATAGAGGGTAAGAATAAGTTAAAATTCTAAGCACATCACTGATTAAAGATTGATAACCATATACATGTTAGTAAGGAATATGTGAGTACTTAATGGTGCATCCATATACATACTATTGGGTCATTTCTCAAGCTAATCTGCAGTAATGTTGATCTAAAACGATATCTGTAAAAACTTGAGAAAAAATAATCTCTAGGTAGTTACATAGACTTTTCAAAGAATGTTGGTTTTCTTCTAGTGGTTGGTTCTGGGTGACAGGATCTGCAGAAATCAGGTGTCCTGATTTATGTTTTTCAATCCTGCTTTAATTTTCTATTTATGTATGGTATCTCTGTAAATGCAAAAAATAAAAAAAAATGTTGATTTTCAAGAAGGTGGTAAAGGTACCTGAAACCACATCAGGTTGAGCCATTTGCAAAAACTGCTCAAGTAAAAGGAGGCAGGTCTCAAGACAAGGTCTGACTCCACGCTTCAATTTTTTTGTCACAGTGTCATACATTGTTCCTCTCACCTTGCATGTTAAGGAACAAAAGTTCAGTGAGAGGGAAGAAGCTGACCCTAAGCCACAGGGAACAGGAGACTGTGGTTGCTCCCCAGCTGAGCATGGGATGAAGCTGAAGACGGGAGAACTAGCAGAATAAGGCTGAGCTGTTACCTTTCAAGCTGAGTGTGTGGTTCCGATGCTGTGTCGTCCTCCAGGAATATCCCCTTTGCGACCCGTAGTGAGAGTTTCTGCAGGTTCTGACAATGCTTGAGGCAGAAGGAAGAGTCTATAATGTCCATTTTATTATTCAAGTGGAGGGACAGTTCCTTGAAGGGGGCCATTGCGCCCCTCACCAGCCCCTCGTCCTGAGACTCGTAGAGGCAGTACAAAAGCTCCTTCATGTCGGTCCTAGAAAAGGGCTTGTTCTCATCAAGATTTGCTCTGTATTTCAGTAATTCCTCCTTGATCTGCAGGGACATCTGGCAGCCAAAAGTCGACTCCAGCTCCTGAACCCTCTTCTCATTTGAGAGGCCAAATAAGAAGTATCCCACCTGGGTCAGGCTGGGGTTCCTCACTCGCTCCTCCTTGGAGAACAGCTTCTGCACATCCCCGATGTCCACCCTGTGGCACTCCACCTCTTCCTGCTCCTCACTGTCCAGAATGTAATACATGGCAGCAAGAAACTGCTGGACACTGAGGTGGATCAAGGAATAGCAGCCATCACAGTCCCTCTGGAGGACACCTTTGTCCAGGAAGGGATAGAGGTCCCCCTCCTCCATCTCGAGCTTCCCAAGGTCTTCCTCGTCA